>JAWNOR010000207.1:0-65165 GCA_035045885.1 Drosophila borealis
CACGTTAGTGCCACGCCCCTTCACGCCTAGGGTTGTTAATAAGTATAGAACTGTATGCTAGAATACAGAGTGTTAAGTAGGTAAACTAAAAAGATAGTATTAGGAAAGTAAGTGGGGGAAAAGAATTGTGCATAGCGTAGTCTGTTGTACACGTCGATAGGAATAAGAAGCGGTAATTTCTGGTTGGTCTAGCCGGAACAGAGAATTGAAGACGCCCTAACAGAAAAGGAGAATCTATATCGCCAACAAGCAACTTATGTACAAAGACAACACCGAGAATTGTCCTACAGTTGGTTAACGACGGAAGATTAAGAAGAAGCAGCCTGCTGGAAAAGGATGGCAACCGAAGATTAGGGTCCCAATTTAAACCTCGTAAGGCAAAAAGCAGAAATTGCTTCTGAACAGATTCAATACGATCCTGGCTATTTTTATACTGCGGAGACCAAATGCAAGAGCAGTATTCAAGGATAGGACGAACAAGAGAGATGTACAGAAGTTTCGTTATAAAAGGATCGTTAAACTCTTTAGACCATCGTTTAATGAATCCAAGTACACCTTTTGCCTCATTAACGATGGTATCTATGTGAAGATTGAAATAGAGTTTAGAATCAAAAAGAACGCCTAGATCCTTAACTGTTAGTATACGTTGCAATGAGGAATTGTCGATTGTATAACTGACAAGGTGTAGTACGATTGAATGTCATAAACATACACTTTGAACAATTCAGATGCAATTGATTGGCCGAGCCCCAAAATTGCATAGCGTTCAAATCGTCTTAAAGTCGAGAATGATTTAGGGGATTGGTGTATGATAGAATAAGTTTCACGTCGTCCGCATATATTAGTACACGAGCATGGGATATAACAGAGGGCAGATCATTTATAAAAGAGTAAAGGTCCAAGATGACTACCTTGAGGAACACCATAAGTAACGTGAACCTAGTTAGAGGTAGTCAGCCTCAGCAGAGACGGAGGAAAACCTATTCGGTCAAGTTTAAAAAGTAAAATGTCATAGTGCACGGAGTCAAACGCCTTACTGAAGTCATTGTAAAAGACATCAGTTTGCATTTCAATATTGTCTACATTCCATGATGAACCCATGAAAGGAAGTCATACAGGCATTTCGCAAACATTAGCAAAAATTAAGAGACATTACTATGGAAAAATATGATACGTCATATAACAGAGTACGTACGTAAAAGTTAGAAATGTCATGAAGCTAAAACTACCAATCACACTAAGACTGGGATCTAAGACACATATGATTGTAACTGGAACACCAACAAACGCTTTTGACGGGGTAATTGTTGACACTATAGGTCAATTACCAAAGTCAGAGTATGCAGTAACACTAATATGTGATTTAACAGAATATCTTCGTGCCTTACCTATAGCGAATAAAAGCGCAAAAAGCGTAGCAAAAGCTATATTCGAATCTTTTATTTTAAAGTACGGTATGCAGTAACACTAATATGTGATTTAACAGAATATTTTTTGTGCCTTACCTATAGCGAATAAAAGCGCAAAAAGCGTAGCAAAAGCTATATTCGAATCTTTTATTTTAAAGTACGGTACAATGAAGACGTTTATTACGGACATAAGTACTCAATACAAGAATTCCATTATTAACGACTTATGGAAGTATCCAAAAACAGACATAATTACGACTACAGCACGCCATCACCAAATGTAACGAACTGTTGAACGAAGTCACAGAACCTTAAATTAATACATAAGTTCCTACATATCAGTGGATAAAACTGATCGGGAAGTATGGTTTCAATATTTTCTATATTGCTACAATACAACACCATCCATGGCACATGATTATTGTCCATACCATATGAACTAGTTTTTTTCAAGCAACCAATCCTACCAAATCAATTTAAAAGCATAGATAAAATAGAACAATTTTTTAATACAGAAGATTACGGAAAAGGATCTAAAAAAAGATAAGAACAAGTCTATAAGAAAACTTGAATAATGATTGAAAATAATAAGAAACACAAAATTATATTAGGAAAGTATCAGATTTTAAATTAGAATTAAGACTCCAAGAGGTACTAAGGAATGAAACAGATCATAAGCTAGAAGATAAATAGCTAGGACCCTTTAAAATTATAACAAGTTACAGTGTATTAGTCGGAGTTGCCCAACTAGAAAATACCCTGAGCTCAAGTATACGACCCCAAAATACCTTTAATTTGTTACCATCCAATTTTTAATATTGTATTTATTCTGTAATCTTCTTTATTTTTTATTTTATGAGTCGGCGTCACTTATACGAATTCTCTTCTTCTCTTTCTCTAGAGTACCCAACTTTTATTTAAAAAATAATTATAAATGTCTTAAAATATTTTTATATTATTATTATTATTAATTTACTTTTCAATACTAGATGTAGTGGCTGTTGACTTTTAAAAGTTCACATTAATGGTCACTCTTTACATTCGGCCGATCCTGACATTTGATCGACCCCGATCATTACATTATTCACAAACAAAGAGCTACTGTTTTATCACACACATGCATCCACGACTTAAGCCTAGCTGATTCAAGGTCTGCTTTATAATGCAACTGCTGACACTGGTGCAGTTATAGGAAAGCAATCGGCTCCAAGATACGTCATCTACTGTTAAATTAACTTAAACAACCAAAGCTGCAGATAATTGATGGCAGAGGAGCCATCAAAGCAAAGGATTTGCCGACGTTGCAAGAGGCCTTGCAGGCAAATCCAGCCAATGGACCACGCCCACTCACAATAGCTGAGTACCGGACTCGACAAAAAAAACAAGCGATACCAAAGCACAAAAGGAGTGGACGGAGAGTGAAACTCTTGCAGCAACGGCAACTAGTCAAGGAAATGATTCAGTTAGCCAAAGATGAATCAGACCGACAACACTACACAGAGCGTCTTCAACACCTAGATGAGCAGCTTTGCACTGGTGCGAAACAACGCAAACGGGCTACATAATTGCGAATGCCCCAATTTGCTTTAACATTAAGTTCTAATTTCAAGCCTATGTGGGATTATCACCTAAAATTTTATTTTTGATTTTCAAAGAAGAAAATATTTTTCTTTCTTTACGTAATCCCACAATTAAAAAATTATGAAAAATAAAAATGTTTAATAAAACACATTTTTTTTTCATTCATAAACAAAAAAAAAAAAATGTTTCATTGAATATATACAAAAACAATTATATTAAATAATGAGATGGTTTAGTGATTCTAGTGAGGCAAAAGACAATACTGCCAACGTTGTAAACAACGTCAAGATAATTGATCACACAGACGATATAAAATAGTTGTGGATCCTGTTATTAATTATCACGATAGTGTTAGTTTTGCAATTTCTGCTTATAATCTATGTTAAGAATAATAAAATTATTAAGAAAAGATACATGAGTAGGGCAAATAACTTAGATAAGATCTAAAAATGAATAAGGAGAAAAAAAGATCACGTTTACAAAAGCTCTCCAAATTTTCGCATTAATGCGATCAGAGTTTTACATTCCCATAGCGAATACATATCAGTATATCACTTCGAGACTGATTATATAGAAGCTTTCGGCAGAATCTGTAGCCCACTTATACACTGCGATAAAGCAGAAAACGCAATGGTAATTTCAACACTAACATATGTCAGGGTAAAATTAACAGAAAATAAGACCCATAGTATAGCAACTACATGGTTAGTACGCTTACAAAAGTAAGAAAATTACAGTAAAAGAATGGAATGGAACGAAATTGCGAAACATATAAACGCATTTCGTTACAAATTTGATAAATCTTACAAATGTTATAAAAGCGGAAACACTAAAAAACCATATAGAAATATTAGTAAGGGAATACAATAATATAGTTACCGTACATAGTTATGAAAATAAATTCCCATCTGAGCACAATAGTAAATGTTTAAGGGTAATAAAATCCCTAAACACAAGATTGATTACTGTCACCAATAGGCGACATATTCAGATAAACGTGCCAGAAAGTCTTAATCAATTGGCGGAGTTTGATCCCGACCAATTAAAAGAATTAGACGAATCAATTCAACCAAGCGACGCTGAATCTGATAGTGACATTGAAACACTAGAAGAAAGCGATCCAATCGAAACCTAACCGGAAATAATAACAATCTCTGAAATGGCACAAACAGTTGTAGAATTTATCAAGCTAGCCACATCTCTGATACCAGAGTTTGACGGTAAGCCGGAAAATCTACAAAGTTTTCTAGATTCTTCGAACCTATTAAAAGGCACACATGAGATAACAGCCATAAGCCTTATAAAAAAAGCTAAAAGGCCATGCCAGAAATTTAATAAGTATTGAGCAGACAATTGCTGCAATCATTACGAAACTATCAAATGCAGTAAAAGGAGAATTGGTAGAAGTTGTATCTGCTAAGCTTCTTAATCTGCAACAGAAAAATAAAACGGCTAACTAAAACACCCAAGAGGTGGAAAAACTGGCAAAGGGCCTTGAAGGCGCTTATATCAGTGAAGGTCTAAGCCAATCACTTGCAAACAAATACAGCACTACAACGGCTGTAAAAGCTATGACCCAAAATTGTTCAATTGATAAGGTAAAACTTATCATGCAGGCAGGTACATTCACAAATATGAATGATGCCGTTTCCAAATTTGACAATAGCTGCACGGAGATAACTGGTCAAAGTAACACTGTCCTTTATTATCGACAAGGTGCAAAGAACAATAATAGAGGAGGCCGAGGTTATAATCGTGGCAGAAATTACAACCACAACAATTACAACCTTAAATTATCCTATTTATGTTCCGATAACATATAGTGCTGGCAACAATACAGTTCTTCTGCCAGCCAGATCCCAAGTAATTCGAAAAAATCATTACCAAATTCGGAAGAAAAGAAATGGTGATTAGTAATTGACTATCGCCAAATCAACAAAAAACTTCTTTCTGATAAATTCCCGCTCCCCAGAATTGATGATATTTTAGACCAACTGGGCTGAGCTAAATACTTTTCATGCCTTGACTTAATGTCAGGTTTCCACCAAATTGAACATGAAGAAAATTCAAGAAATATAACATCTTTTTCAACGAGCACTGGCTCATATCCCTTCACGCGATTACCATTTGGTCTTAAAATAGCACCAAATTCATTTCAGAGAATGTATGTATATTTGTAGGATATATAACCTAAAGTTGCATCAGGAAAAATGTTCATTTTTCATGCATGAAGTGACATTCTTAGGTCACAAATGCACTGACAAAAGAGTATTGCCAGATGACAAGAAATTTGACAACATCAAAAATTATCCAGTCCTTCATGATGCGGACAGCGCGAGACGATTTGTAGCATTCTGCAATTATTATCGTCGATTTATAAAAAACTTCGCCGATTATTCACGGCACATAACTAGATTATGTAAAAAGAATGTTCCTTTTTAATGGTCAAGTGAATGCCAAACCTTGCGCATAACAGAATCTAAATGTTTATTTAAACATGGAAATAAAATTATCGCAAGAATTGAAGTTAGCGATTTATATACTAATGGTGTTCTCGACCTAGGTCAGTTATTCCAAAGGTTCGAAAAAGAGGCCGGTATATTAAAAATAAGCCAACTCAAAGTGGCACCGAGCGTAAAGATCTTTGAATCAGTTTCAATAGATTCATTTAAAAATATGGGCAATAAAATATTAAAATCTTTAAGAGTAGCGCTACTCCAGCCAGTGACCCAAATAAAAGATGAAAAAAGAGATACAACAGATATTGTCTACATACCATGACGACCCAATTCAAGGAGGTCACAACAAGAACGCTAGCGAAAACAAAAAGACACTACTACTGGAAAAATATGACACGTCTTATAAAAGAGTACGTACGTAGATGCCAAAAATGCCAAATGTCTAAAACAAAGACGCACACCAAAACTCCTTTGACTCTCACAGAAACACCTGTGAATGCTTTCGATATAGTGATAGTGGATACAATTGGTCCGCTACCTAAATCGGAAAATGGCAATAAATACATAGTCACATTAATATGTGACCTTACAAAATATTTAGTAGCCATTCCAATATAAAGCAAAAGCTATATTCGAAAATTTCATACTCAAATTTGGTCCGATGAAGACGTTCATCTCGGACATGGGAACAGAGTATAAGAACCAGATTTTACTCTTCTGCATATCATCATCAAACATTAGGGACAATAGAACGAAGTCATCGAACTTTTAATGAATACATTCGTTCATACATCTTTGCAGACAAAACTGATTGGGATGTCTGGATTCAATATTTCACTTATATCTTCAACACGACACCATCAGCAACGCATGAGTATTATCCATACCAACTAGTATTTGGCAGACTACCAAAACAGTTCCTAGATTTAAACAAAACTAATTACATAGATCCTATTTACAATTTAGATGACTATTCTAAGGAAATAAAGTTTAGATTAGAAATAGCATACAAAAGAGCTAGAATTATGTTAGAAAAGCCAAGGCTTATAGGAAATTAGCATATGATGAAAACAAAAATTTTTTTTGAATTAAAAGTAGGAGATAAAGTACATATAAGTAACGAAACACGGCACAAATTAGATCCAGTATAAGTTAAAAATAAAACAAAACGTAAATCCAAATATATTAAAAAAAGAGATAAAACCATTTTCAATACATAAATTTATAATAAGAAACAAATTAATTTCTTTTTAACATGCTGTAATATGTTCAAGAAAGAACGTTTTAGTTTGGAGCGTCTGCTCCGTTATGTTACTATCAATTAAAGGGAGGCTTTTCCATAAAACTGGTGTCTTCTCTGATCAACAAGTGTAATTTTGCACAGTATTACAACTAAATCGAATATAATTCAACTGCAAAAATCGCTATCTGCAAAAGAACATGACGTGTCAAAACAATTCAAGCAACGTATAGATCCAATTCGGTCGCTGCAACACAAAGTGAATTTCGTGACACAAACTAAATGCCTAAAATAATTTAAAATGGAGCACCCAGAAGGCTCTTATGTGGTTGCACTTGCAGCAGTAAGGGAGACCCTATAACCCTGGGTCCATTTATCAGAAGGATGGATTACCTGCTTCAACTGTACTCTACTCACAATGAACGACAACAATGCATTATATTCGTGGCGATTGAGCTCCAGATATCCGGAGATGCCCAGAAGGTTCCTAGAATGCTGCAAACCAAAAACTGGTCCCAACCGAGGGAAGCCTTAATATCCGAATACAAGATGCAAACACCCGTGGAAGAGCTACTGCGAAGACGATATAATACCAATTATCAAGGTAATTTACGTACATTTTGAAGTGAGGTAGAGGCTAAGATAATAATTATAGCTGACAAGTTGGAATTAGAAGGGAATTTAGATAATTCCAGATTGTTTACAAACGCTATGAATAAAAAATTACCAGATACACTCTTTATGTCACTTGCACGATACGAAATATATACTATTTCAAAATTAAAACAAGTAGGACAAATGGAGGGCAACTATGAGAAAAATTATTATAACAATAGTAAAAACCAAATACTTACAATGCTATAAATTATTCAGGTAAATAACTTATTTTAACCAATATAAGCAACTAGTTCAAGAATTCAAACCGAATTTACAACAAGCACAAATAACCCCAAAAATCAAAATATTTCTCAAGGTATATATATACCAAATCAATCGTACAAACGTATACGAGAAAATGCTAGTGGTTCCCAAAAAATGCAGGTTGATGAAAATTATCAACAATCAGAAAATTATCAGGGTAACTATGAACGAGAAGAGTATGGTTGTCAGCACCACCAATATGAAGAGTTTCAGAATAGAAAAGACGAAAATTTTCCAATTGGCGCCTCGGGACATGCCAGTACATAGAAATTAAAATTAATAACAAACGCTACAGATGTCTCATTGACACTGGGTCGTCAATAAATATGATGAGGGAAAACTTCCTCAATATACCAGTTTATACAAGACCTACTTCGATTAGAACCATGACCGGGATATCAAAACTAAATCATTATGTATCCACTGCACCTAATATACTCTTTAGGCAAGATCAGATATTTTACATACACGATTTTTCACCTCATTATGATATACTTTTAGGCAGAAATTTATTAAAGGCAAACGACGCCATAATTGACGCTCATGACAGAATAGTAATTAGCGAGAAATCGTTCAATCAGAAGAAATTAGTTTGGGATCCAAATTCAGAAAAAAACTTCAAAGCGTATTTAAGACTAGAAAGTTATACACAAGGAATTAATTACGCAATAAGTAATGAAATAACATTGGGGCAAGATTACCGAGTTGATCATCTAAACGGAAAAAATAAAACTATTAAAATTACTGAAAAATTTCAGTGACAACCAATATCGAAAAGGTGAAAATTTGACCTTCACCAATTTACATGAAACCATACGGTTACCCTTTCGCTTTCGAACAAGAAGTCGAAGAGCAAAAATGAGGAAGATGCTCAAACTTTACAACAATAGATTTAGCAAAAAGTTTCCATCAGATTGAGTTAGACAAGAAAACAATTAATAACACAGCATTTTCGACCAAATACGGACATTACGAGTATACTCGAATGCCATTTGGACTTAAAAATGCACTAGCAATATTCCAAAGGTGCATGATTCATGTTCTCTGTGATTTAATTAACAAGCATTGTCATGATTATTTGGACGTCATTATTGTCTTGTCCACATCTCTTGATGAACATTTAAATCCATTAAAAAAAGGTTTTGAAAAATTAAGACCGGCTAATTTTAAAATTAAATTAGATAAGTCCAAATTTAAAAAAAAAAACAGAATTTTTAGACCATAAGTCCAGAAGGCATACGGCCAAACAAATTAAAAGTAAAAGCAATCAAAGGAACACTCTTTAAGAAAAAGGACAGCACATCAGTGCTGTTTTGTATCTTTGTTTAGAATGAATTTATTCTGACGGAGCGTGGGATATGCACCGTAAGCATAAACGGCCAGCTAGTGAGGCTAGTGAACCGCGCTGCGTTATATGAGCCAGAGCCAATACATAGAGTGGCTCTGGGCTTGTTTAACATATAATTGTTATTGTATTATTGTATGCAGCAAAGTGCCGCATACTTTATAACTGCATATATGGTGTTTTTTAAAGGCATATACACACTACACCTCCCCTTTTAGAGGAATAACGTAATATTATAAAGTTATTTTATAGTATTAATAAATGTGTATTCATTTTTTTTTTTGTAAGAGTTAAGTACATATATTTGCTTGTTATATATGTATTTTTTTGTATGGCTGATCAGGCTGTTTTGTTAATTTTTTTTTATATATATTTTTATTGTAAAAATGTAAAAATATTATTCAGTTTATTAATAATAGAAATAATAAGAACAATAATAAGAATTGAAATTGTCAAAAATAATAATATGAGTATTCTTATGCATGGCCACACCAACATGACTATGAAGTAAACATTTTTAACCTATCCTTATGAACTTTCTGTTTTCTCTATCTTCTATTTTTATTACTTCATAGGGGCCTAAATAAACTGGTTCTAATTTATGGCTAGTTTCGTTTCCTAATAAGACCTTATGTCCTACTCTTAATTTTTTCTTATTTTTTTCTAACATTATCCTAGCTCTTTTATATGCCTGTTCTAGTCTAAACTTTGTTTCCTTAGCGTAATCATCCATATTGTAAATAGGATCAATATTATCTATTTTATTAAAATATTTTGGCAAGTAGCTCTGTTTGCTGAAAACTAACTCATGGACAATAATTGTGTGCCATAGAGGGGGTCGTGTTGAAACAGTAAACAAAATATTTGAGCCATACATCTGTAGTGGGGAAAGCTTATTAAAAGGAATTGCAATCGTCGGCCTGCATTAACGTTAGCAGAGTTATCCGCCGGCGCATAGTGCTAACAACGTCGCTCTACGCACACTGCGCGATTAAAGAGACCTACAGCCATCCACTCTACGATCGGTAGCGAGACTAGTGCAATCCGTCGCGTATAGCTGACTGTTGGACTGACCGCTGAACATATCATCACTCTCATACTGATCGAGATTACCTAGCTGCATCCCCCAGCCCAAAACAGAGGGCATTCCCAGCCACCAAGGGCCACCCCTAAAGGCGCGGCAGCGTGTCTTCGGATAGTGATGCCATAGATCGGGTATCAATATAAAAGGGATAGGAATGTCATTTAATAATTCCAGACGCTAAAAAGTATCAGCTGGCGTCTTTATAAATCGTTTCTTAAAACTAAAACAAACAACAAAAAATGAAAAGAAAGCTATGCTACGCTTAGGAGCCATGGATATATATTATTTTTGTTTGTGGAAATACCTTTAAGTAATATAAACCTTGTTTGAACAGCTACAACGCCATGTCTACGTCATCTTGGACCCAACGATCAACGTACGAGTAACTGAAAGCTGCGTGATTAATGTAAATAAGTAGTAGTAATATCTTTAAAGAACTTTGGTAACGTCAGATGACACTTGCTAACTACTAGACAATAAGGTATCTCACATATAAAAATTTTTCCCTCATCCGGCTCCGCCGCCATCACTTTGGTCATTGCCGATTTAAAGCTCAGCACCAAGCACATTAACGCCCTTCTCAGTAAAGTATAAGACCTGAAATTGATTAGGACCTAAGGTAGACGAACGGACTTACATGAAGAAATAATTTTAAGGTATGAATGGACGTCACTAGTGGGATTTATAATATATACATTAGTAACTTAGTCGTCATGATCTTAGTTGTAAGCTTCTATCGAATAAAGTGAAGATACTGAATTAGATAGAGTAGATAGAGTAGTAGATAGAATATCAAGTAAACAACTTTCATAGCGAAAATTTAGAAAGTTTGGCCCACAATAGCTCTGTTAATCCATCCATAATTAAATTTCATATTTTTCACCTCAAGATATCGTATAGATTCTTATATTCACATATGAGAGCTACCCTAAAACTGTCTAGCGATTGCAATTCAGAATTAAGGATTGATCGACAAAAATAGATCTAGGGTGACCTCGCGAATTAAGAGCGTAAATTTCATTATGATAATACTTTGATAAGAGTGTTCTCGAATAGTTAAGGATTAACAAGGTGCTGGAGTACAGAGAAACAGTATGCCACTCTGTGGAAGGATCCATTCTGTGGAAGATGCAACAAAGAGTTGTCGGCCACGGACCTAATAGCCAAGTCCCCATGCAAACACAAGTTCCATAAGAATTGTATCTTGGGAGTAGTACTAATTACACCCAAGTACCCAGTTTGCGGAGCCGATTGTACGTCAATGAATTTAACGTACTCAAACAATAACTTGGCAGCCGAATTAAATTCAGCAGCGTCAAGCGTGAGGCACGAATGAGAGGTCACAGGCACCCAGGGGGGCATCCAAACATTTTAGTGGGAAAGGTCGGAGAAGCCAGCCCTAGAGGAGGCATGTCCACATGATCGACCAGCCGAACATATTTAGATAGCGCCCTAGACGAACCAAGACAACATAACAACCTTCCTATGATTTCACAAGTTGATATGGCGAACTTCGTTAACTCAGCGGTAGCTAGTCAGCAAGCAGAAATGCTTAACAACTTGACCGCTTTCTGAGCAAAAACATAGACGAGTGCATTGAGAAACAGTTAGCTTCGCTTCGCTTAGACCCAACTGAACCTACAACCAAAAGAGGAAATAGAAATAGACAAGATTTATTTGACTTAGGAGCCGAGCCCAATCAGTCTAGGGGTAGTAATAACCTAAGTGGGTCTAGTTCGCAATCGGATAGCGAAATCCAATCACAAACCGGAATGTCAGAGCCCGTAGCTGTACAGGGGAGGTCCGCTAATCCAATCTGCTGAAAATGCGACACAACGTCACATAGCAAACAACGAATCAGAGACACCGACGTTCACACCAATAACGCAAACGGATGTACCATTAATCAAGGAAGTGTTAGAGACAAGCCTGCGAGACGGACCCAGGCCTATCACTATAGAGGAGTACAAGAGAAGGACTGCTGCGAGGGAGCGTCAGCGTGCCAGCACCGGCGACGCCAAGCTGACGCAGAGGAAACAACGAAGAGGCGAAAAAGCAAAACTCATCAACAGGAGGCATCTCGTCATCGCGCTGTTGAAGGCAAGGGTCGAGGACAAGGCCCGCCAACAACGACTACATGAGGAACTGAAGCAAATCAACACCCTGTTGCAAAACAGGAAGAAGCGGATTAACAAATGTTAGTGCCTCGCTTAAATTTTTTAAGTACCCATCTTGCGCTTGCGCTAGGTACGAAAAACTAACACATGTCTCAGTTTAAACAACTAACAAACACTTTGTAGTGTAAACTTAATCTAAGTAATATATTGTAAACTTGACATTTGCTAATGTAAACTACAAAGTGACCCCTGTTGATTATATAAAACTCATTTATAACGAATAGAAGAAAGATAAAGCGATAGCTGAAGTATATTTACGAGACCCATATTTTAGGGAAAGAGTTCAGAAATTAGTAACTGAAACTCCAATAAGTATATACGAACTTATGTTTCTATATATGGATACTTTCAATCTCGATCACTCACCTCTGATACATTGCTCAAAAACGCAAAAGGGAATAGTACTTTTCCTGGTATACAAGTGAAATCAGTAATTAAAGAACACCCAATATTAGGCAGAACGTTAGATTTTGTAGTATTCAAAAAAACACACTACAATTAGAACACCTTATGTAAGGACATACCGATATTATTATTGTGCGTTTGCACAGATAAATTAAGAATGTCTATAAATGGAATGGACGCAAATCGATACCATTCTTAAAGAACAACGTGAGGAGTTTAACAAGTCTTTCAAGTGCCTTCACAAAAGCGCACATGTCCCAAACGAGACGAAGATAAAACACAAGTTAAAACAACAGCCGTCAACTAATATGTGACAATGCAACAAAACTAAAAGATTTGCATTTAACACAGACAGTGGATGTCTGAGGCAGTTTAAGAGAAAACAGACGAATTTCGGAAAGACATAATATAACAATATTCCTTCCAAATTCTCTTAACCCTTCAGCGTCATTCGACAAGAAACTACTTGCACTGCCAGCTGATACTAAACCATCAGATAACCATCAGGCCCAAACAGCTATAAATTTTCTCAAACTAGCCTTATCAGTTTTACCAGAGTTTGATGGAAAGGCAGAATACCTACAAAGCTTCAAAGATGCTTTGAGTCTTATAGACTCACTAAAATAAGATCATGAAGCAACAGCTGTCAGTCTTATAAAGACAAAACTAAACTAATATTACTATCCTCGTGGCGGAAACCGTGGCAGAGGTAATTATAGAGGCCGACCATACAACAGAGGCGGCTACTGAAATAATAAAAATGGTAATAGAAACAATGATGGCGGCTCAAACAGAGGACCCAGACAGCAAAACCAGATCCGGGTTACACAAGGCAACTCGGAAAAGCAACAAACCCCCTTGAGCAACGAGTAATAAAAATTTTTCACATAATTCTAAGCCTCAGTAGTCTCATCAAAATATACAATAGGAAAAATAAAATACCATTGACTCTGCTAGTAGATGCAGATGTCTCGATTTTAAAGAACAATAAAACAGATTCAAATGTAAATCAAGACTTTAAAACAAGTATAACAGGAATCGGACAGGGAACAATAGAGTAAATTGAGCAATCCACAATTGATCTACTTTTCGATTACTTCGTAATCAGTCACAATTTCCAAATAGTCCACAATGAATTTCCCATACCTTGCGATGGAATTCTTGGACTAGACTTCATCAGAAAATTCAATTGCATAATAGATTACCAACATGATGAATTCATCATGAAAACTGAATCACTTAATTATCAAATACATGTACCGCTATTACATAATGATATTGATAACTCAATATTGTTACCAGCCAGATCAGAAGTAATAAGAAAAATTACGCTTCTGACAAATGAAGATACAGTTCTTATACCAAACCAGGAAATACACTCTGGGGTAATAATAGCAAACAGTATCGTAAAAAGTAATAGCGCAATAGTCCGTATTTTAAATACAAATACTACCCATATAAAAATTCAAAATCCCGAAGTAAAATTTGAGTCATTACAACAATATGACATCAAAATAAATAACATAAATACCGGCAATAGAACAGATGAAGTCATAAATAAATTAAATTTCCCTGAACAATTTAAAAACAAGCTTACTGACTTATGTACCAAATACAGTGACATATTTGGTCTACAAACAGAAGCAGTTTCAAGTAACAATTTTTATAAACAGAAATTAAGATTAGCAGACAAAACACCCGTATATATTAAAAACTACAGAAATGCAGAAACAGAAAAGCCAGAAATTAACAGGCAGGTCGAAAAACTAATAAAAGATGGTATAGTAGAACCATCTATCTCAGAATACAATAGCCCACTTCTCTTGGTACCCAAGAAATCTCTCCCAAATTCAAAGGAGAAAAAATGGCGTTTAGTAGTTGATTATCGCCAAATTAACAAAAAACTTTTAGCAGATAAATATCCACTTCCAAGAATTGAGGAAATACTTGACCAATTAGGACGAGCTAAATATGGCTCTTATCGCTTCACGCGGTTACCATATGGTCTTAGGGTAGCACCAAATTCATTTATGCGAATGATGACACTCGCATTTTCAGATCCAGAGCCATCCCAAGCATTTCTCTATATGGATGACCTAGTAGTTATCGGCTGCTCAGAGCAGCACATGTTCAAGAACTTGACAAGCATATTTGATCTTTGTCGAAAACATAATTTAAAATTAAACCCACTCGGCTCCTGAGTCAAAACAAAAGTCAACGGACTCACCAGCATGGATAAGTATACTTGTTGGTTCCATTACCGAGCATACTTCCACACGCTTCCCTGTGCTCTGAGCAGTCGAAGAGCACACAGTTGAAACATGTCCGACCTTTTCACACTTGTTGCAGTTCGACTTTTGCTCTGTTGGTCGCATCCAAGAGCTACCAGATTGTTCATCGCCTGATGATTTGAAATCACGATCTTTTTTCTGACGGCAGTCATTTATGTCCTTCCCTTCCGCAACAGTGGCAATGTGTGAGAACTTCTGCTTTTTTTTCGGGACGCATAGTGCACCCTGCGTGAGAACAACCGATACCGCTATTTCCTCCAGATCCATATTTTTCATCTTTGTCATTAACGAAGTGACGAATCTGCTACCATACGCTTACATGCATTCTCTACTCCACATTTTCCACAGCCGTGGTTGTTTCTACGCCCACAAATCGTTGGGCAAATAACTCCTTGAATTTGATCTAGCTCTAGCTCCGAAAAAATATATATGAGAAAGACACGGTGACGCACTGCCTTGCTGAGAGCCATAACGAGTGCACTGCCCTCGAGCGGGTTCTCAGTAAGAATCACGTCCACAGTTGAATTTTTTAAGCACTTGCGTCAGCACCCGCTGCGTCGGGATTTTATTTTAAACCATTTACGTTCGTCTGTCCACATCATTTTTTTGCCTCGCAACGCAACTAATACCGACGAAAACTAGCGGTAACCGCTTTTGCTTTTTGCAACGCAACTTTTTACAATCGCAATTGCAATCTGTTAAAAGAAATAAGACGCGCATGAATGTGTATGTACATGTATACAGAAATTCTTGCAATTTGCGCCAGCGGCCGCAAACACATGGGCAGAAATTTGAAAAAATTTTCAGCAGTAGATCTTATTGTACTATAAAATATTCGTGTATTCTCAAAATGATAATAGCAATTAGATTTTGGCTTATATTGGTGGGCAGCATAAATTGGTTTATTTACTTGATAAATAGCTTTGTGGTCGTATCGGGGAGGTAGTGATATCAATAAAATGAAAGATACTTGCTATATATACTAATCTAAAAGCTACATGTCAGGTTTGGTTACTCTAGGTCTTATTATTTCCCAAAACTGGTCTAACAGGATTGCGATATCGATTTTTATCGATTACTTGGAAACTAGGCAAGTTATCGAATATCGGAAACAAACTCGATCTGCGCAGGAACTAGGAGGACCTACAACCAATTTCAAGTCTCTAGCTCTTATAGGTTCTGAGATCCATGCGTTCACAAATACGGACAGAAGGACGTACGGACAGACGGACATGGCTCGATCGACTCGGCTATTGATGCTGATCAGGAATAAATCTACTTAATGGGGTCGGAGATGCTTCCTTCTGCCTCTTACATAAATTTACACAAACAATTATACCATTTTTAACCATTTTTAACGTGTTTTAGGGTATAAAAAGGAAAAACAATTGATACCGAATATTTGCAATATAATAGTATTATATTATTATATATTAGCATGGAATGCCAACAGATCTATTCCACAATAACAGAAATTATCTCTAATTTTGATAAATCATATAAGTGCTTAACTCAAAATAGGGAAACACAGAAAACTACAGTAAATAAACACGCCAATATATTACTAGAAAAATTTAAAAAAGTACGTCAACTAATAAATGACCTCAGGAAAAAGTAAAGAAGTAACCATTGGTCACAAGTGTGTAAAGTCTTAAACGGATTTAAAGAAAATAAGTCGAGCATTAAAAAAACCCAATTTATATATAATTATCCCCAATGTTCCTAACACAGCGGTATCATTAGAACAAACCGAATCAGAATTTAACAAGAAAGAAACACTTGAAAGTAATTCGAAAACTAAGAAACTGAATTACAAGAAAGTGATATATACAATCTGACAGTTCCAGCAGTAATTACATTATCCGAATTGTAGACTTGGAGAATTCTGATTCAGATATAAATTAAAGTTATTTGAGTAAAACAGAAAGTTTGCAGTGCTTCAAAAACGTAATGAATCTAGTAGATTCACTTAAGGGCAATAATAAAGCGACCGCAATTAATTTAATAAATTAAATTAAAAGGCTATGCAAGAAACAGTAAAAGAAGAATCGGTTGAAGTACTATCAGCCAAACTCCTAAATCTACAACAAAAGAGAAAAACTGCCAACTAGACTTTATCAGAAAATTTAATTGCATAATAGATTACCAACATGATAAATTCATCATGAAACCAGAATCACTTAATTATCAAATACATGTACCGCTATTACATAATGATATTGATAACTCAATATTGTTACCAGCTAGATCAGAAGTAATAAGAAAAGTACGCTTCTGACATTATGAAGATACAGTTTTTATACCAAACCAGGAAATACACCCTGGGGTAATAATAGCAAACAGTATCATAAAAAGTAATAGCGCAATAGTCCGTATTTTATCCCAAAGTAATATTTGAGTCATTACAAGAATATGACATCAAATTAAATAACAATTACCGGCAATAGAACAGATGAAGTCATAAATAAATTAAAATTCCTTGACCAATTTAAAAACAAGCTTACTGACATATGTACCAAATACAGTGACATATTTCGTCTTGAAACAGAAGCAATTTCAAGTAACAATTTTTATAAACAGAAATTAAGATAAGCAGATAATATATCTCTTTATATATAACTGTTTGTCCTGACTGACTGACTGACTGAATGACTGACTGACTGACTGACTGACTGCCTGACTGATTGGTGATCAACGCACAGCCCAAACCGTAAGAGCTAGGAAGCTGAAATTTTCACAGTAGCTACCTTATGTGATGTAGGTGCACGTTAAGACGGGGTTTCAAGAAATTCCACCCGCAAGTGTGGAAAAATCGCGAAATACATTTGTATGTAACTTTTTTGTTTACCATCTGATCGGCCTCAAACTTATTTGCAAATATCTTTGTTCAAATTCATTTGAGGGGTGTTTCACACTTTTAGGAAAATCCGTTCCTCCTTGGTGGAAATGGAGGTCAAAGATTTGGTGGGTGACATTTCGCGCTCAAATTCATTTCCAGAGATCTATAAGAAAAATCATTTGATACGTGTTTCACACTTTTCGCAGAATTCAAACTTCTTCGGTGGGAATGCGATTAAAAGATTTTTTGGGCGAAGTTTTAAATTGTGTCCGATTTGCTTCAAACTTATTTTCAAAGCTCTACATAAGAATGTAATGAATACGTGTTTCAGCGATTTGGGAAATTCCACTCGCAACAGTGGTAAATTGGCGGAAAACATTTGTATGAAAGTTATTTGTTTACCGTCCGATCAGTTTCAAAATCATTTCAAATTTGTTTGAGAACATTGATTTTATAACATAGGTGCCACGGGCAAGGCCGGGTTATACCCGCTAGTATATTATATATTAATAACTACAGAAATGCAGAAACCGAAAAGACAGAAATTAACAGTCAGGTAGAGTAGAACCATCTATCTCAGAATATATCAGCCCACTTCTCTTGGTACCCAAGAAATCTCTCCCAAGTTCAAAGGAGAAAAAATGGCGTTTAGTAGTTGATTATCGCCAAATAAAAAATAAACTTTAAGCAGATAAATATCCACTTCCAAAAATTGAGGAAATACTTGACCAATTAAGACGAGCTAAATACATTTCATGTAACTAGATGAAAAAATATAACTTCATTTTCAACGAGCACTGGCTTCTATCGCCTCGCGCGGTTACCATATGGTCTTAAGGTAGCACCAAATTCATTTATGTGAATGATGACACTCGCATTTTCAGGCCTAGATCCAGAACATTCAAAATATTACTATAAACCAGCACTGCCGTGCAGCGTGAACTTTTATTTCTACAGAACATTAGCTTTTCAATGGCTGGCGAAATAGGCCAATGTCATTGTTTAACGGGGGTCACATTATCTATTTCAATGCAATGTTCAACTCAGTGCGTCCTATCCCTTCCTTTTTATATGAATAGAAATTAGAAACGATAGAATTTAATCGTGACTTTTATTCAGTGGTTAGCTGATGCATTTTCGCTGATTCCTGGATATCATGTTTGTTATTGTTGTCTAATTCATTTACGGACTTATCAGGACGAATTAAATTCGTTAACAGTCCAAAGTCCTGCCAAAAATTTATGCCTAGCTAAACGTCTGGTTTCAAATCTCGAAATTCAACTTTAAGTGTCAGTTTACCTACCACTGGGCAAATAGCGTTATTAGCTGTTCGGATTGATCCAGAGCATTAGCGCGCTTTGGGATATGACAACAGTGACTTAGCTGCAACATTACCGAGGCAACTAATCGTCGCTCCGGAATCTAATAATGCTACATATCATTCTCCCTCTAGGCTTAACTCAGTGTACAAGCGGTTATCTGAGCTCATAAACACTGATTGAACGAGCTTCATACGTTTTCGTGTGTCAAGATAGTGGTTTACTCTAATATGGTACGGTACGTATTTATCTTCAATATCAGTTTGAGTTGCAGCCTTTGCGACTGAACATGTATTTGGCATATAAGTTGTAAATATAGATTTGGAGTTGATTGCTCCGAACTACCATATGACTGGATTACTGGCAAAGTCTTTATTCTTTTGTGGGATGCGTCAAACTGGTGTTGGTCTGCGCATCCCGCTTCCGGTTTCCCAAAGGATTGCATTTGCTACAATTGGATTTAGCACCGCAACCGTAGCAGAATATACGCCTCTCTCCCATGCAGTCATCGAATTGGTGACCCACTTTATCGCAATTCCAGCACACTATTTTCTTGTTCTGTATTTCTGAAATATTATCTTCTTTATCATTATTTTCCTCAAATCTAAGTCGGAAATCCGTACAGAAAGCCAACCAGGTATACTGTGGGTTTTTCTTGTGGAAGCTCCAAAACCAATCATTGGCTTTTCCGAAGAAAAGTAAAAGCAGATTGTCACAAAGGAGCCTATAGTCGCAAATTTTGAGCCGTTAATGAACGATTTCGATACAATTCATCTATTTGCATAGAGTCTTTCGAAATTTAAGTCGCCAGGTTTGCATAATGCTAGCTGCTTTTTCTGAACTCAAACTTGAGTTTGATCGATTGCTACCTCTGGGGCTGTATGATCCGCAGTCAAGGGGTATGTCAGAATTCTGGGCACGATTAGGGAGAGTATCATCACCTAATCCCCTTGGAGACTGAACTAATCTAGAGCGTGCTGGTTCACTTCGTACATTTAATGTTGCCAACTTCTCTTGCAGTGATTGTTCAACAGAAGCTTTAATAACATTATTGAGTTCTGCTATTAAATTCCTTTGCTGAGATTGTAGAGCTTCGTTAATATAGTTAATTGTCTCTACATTTGGACCATTGTGCACGGACTTATTTCCATTGCTGGCTAGAGACATGCAACTACCTAAATATTCTCTATGATTAGGATTCATAGACCTAGTTTGCATACTTCGCTTGGGCGTGGTTCCTCGCCCTTTTCCCAATCGGTGACCTCTCCTGATACCTGTAGTAGTCGAACCATCTTGGCAAGGTAAATTATTTCGCGATAGAGTTTCCTCTGTTTCAGCATTACCAGCTGAGTGTAACTCCCTTGCCAATGTATTGTTCATAAATATTAATTGCCCTGGGTTGCAGTCTGCCTCACATACTGGACATTTTGGGGTTGTCTTTAGTGTATTGCTTATGCAAACATGGTGAAAACGTTGTTAATAAGGAGTAGTCGCAGATAGCTGTTCTGCTCGCATTTGCTCATGGCAAATGCCACAAAATGGATCTAGCGCGTTAATCGCTGCAACTATGCTCTCTGGGCTTCGTCTCACTGCCATAATGAATGCAAACTATTGCTTGTTGCACTGAGGGTTTCCAAACAACAACAAAACGACTAAACATGCCTTATTAGTTTTAATCTTGCTTATTTATTCTATCTGTCTTTTTCCCACATGTTATCGCTTATAATCCCAAAGCAAATCTGAGTAGTTGAAGTTGTAGTATTTATTTTACTGGAATCTATTTGTGATTTGGATTTTTACTGCTCATTGACTACTAGACAACATCCGAAATATTTCCAGTTCGTTGTAATTCCAAATAGTCCTTGAAACAATTAACCCCAATTTGATTATTATTCCCTTTTTTCCGATCTTACCCGCTGCTAAAATAACTAACAATTAATTGTGGTACACTAATCCAGCAATGCCTGAATTACAATCGCATATTCCTAATGTCTGAACACTACGTATTTTCCCGAGAAAAGGGCTAACAGGGTTATACAAAAATAATAGGTAGTAAACGATATGGTACTTCGTGTTTCGATTGGGGACTGTTGTGCACTAGGTGTTAGTCGTGCTTACGCAAAAACTAAAAGTTTTACGTTCATGCTAGGGTCCCACGTGTTGGGCGCAATATATGTAATGGAGGAGAGGTTCGGGTTCAGTTTTTGCCTTTCGTTTGGCCATCAACCAAAATAGAACGAACGGCCGTGGCTGTTGCCTAACCGGGTGCATAGGGATTGGAGGTTCACATATCATGCTAATTCTCGGACAATAGCCCATCGGACTGGTCGGGGTTTTTTCCTTTCCCTTCTACACTTACCATAAAAACATAGTTTAAGTTTGATCAAAATAAGAACAAAATTACTGATTAAAGTAAATCCATTAAAAAAAAAAACAAGATTCTGGTTGTGTACCATGTGTTGCGACCGAACATCCAAATTCAAACTATTCAATTTCGCTTAAGTGAGAGAACTAAGGTGATGATCGTCTCTCTTTCTCTCTACCTTCCCTACCTTGACAAGCAACAAAAAAACAATGGAATGTGGATGCTTGTCCCTATTTCAGGTTCTTAAACCATCACTATAAATTGCAAACGGCTAACATGGGTACTTGACTGATAAAAAAATATCAAGGAATTATTCTAGTATTGCTCTTTTTTTTGAGCATGATGCCAATTAATAGGTATAACTAGTTGATAGTAGGCTGGGCTGACTTTTTGTACAACAATCGCGGGAATGAAAACTGGTGCAAGCTTAGAACTAAACTTCTTTTGCGCGTTACACTGACAAAAATGTCGGGCGAAGACTTTTGTACCGGCAGTAAGACTTATGTATCGGCTGCGCAGATTATATATCCTAGCATTTCTATTATGTGTCTGAGCTAAATTGTCTTTAGCTAACTGACGTATTACTTGTTTAAGCTGTGGGCCTATTAATAGCGGTATCTTCGGACAAGAATTTAAGTCGCTTTAGCAAGTCATAGTCTTTACCGTTTAACTTCATATTCTGTCCAAACGCTAAAAAATATGGTGAGTACCCTGTACTTTGGTGAACGCAGGCTCTCAAGGCAGCACAAATGGCGTACAGCTTTTTATCCCAATTTGAATGATCTTTTTCGATATAGTCTAATGGCCGCTAACTCTGATCTATTTACTCGCTCACTCGCATTGCTCTGTGGCGAGTATATTGCCGATCGAATGTGTATGACCGGGTAAGAAAAGCTTTAAAGACCCTAAAAATGAACTGGGAGCCATTTTCGGTCAGAATAGTTTCTGGCACGCCGAAAGTTCAAAACAGTATGTTTTCTAGATAGTCGATAATTTGTTTGATGTTGGTAGAAAACGCGCGAAGAGGCCACATAAGAGCTTCTGAAATTGCCGTTCTGACGTCAGAGGCTTGCCCATTGGACGTCTCAACACTACATTGGGGCTTTTCGTTTGCCGGCCAGCTTTACAATTGACTTTATATTCATGAATTTGGGCCGACATTATTGGCCAAAACAGGTATCTCTTGAGTTTCTCTATTGTTTCTATTTCTATTGTTACTGTGTGCAGCGTTAGGGGGATTGTGGGCTCTCTCTATCACTTATAGGGTGAGAGACGAAGGTACCCAGAGTTTCCAGGATTGTTTCCCCTGAATGCTATATCCTCTGGCTCAGTACGTTTATATATAAAACCGTCGATTTTCTGTAAATCTGGTAATCTGGACTGGCTAGAAGAAATATTATCTATCAGATTCAGATAGTTTGGCGACTTGAATTCAGGTGAAGACAGGTCAACTATGGGACCTTGCTCCTCGAATTCCGCAAGCTTTGTCCCATTTTGACACGATGGCGCATCAGCGACAACATTTTGTGTACCGCTACGATGCGAGACTTGAAACCCTGTAATTTGATTACCCATCTACCTTGACGTCCTCTGAGATCCTTCTATCTCATGAGCCATTGTAAGGAATCGTGATCAGTTATTACTTCGAAGTCCTGTCCTTCTATATACGCTCTAAATTTATTACGGCTAATCATTCCAGATCGGTCACACTATAATTCCGTTGGACATTTGACAGTTTCTCTGACCATTCTTTTCCTGTTCATTTAGTTGAACGCACCCTAAACAAGTTGTGCTATCATCGCAAACAATTCAAAAAGGTTTTGAGAAGTCGGATGTAGCCAATACAGGTGCAGAAGTTAAAAGTGTTTTCAAGTCGATGAAAGCGGTATCAGCATCGGTGTTCCATTTCAATACTTTTGATTTCTTTAGCAACTCGGTAAGCGGAAAGCTGTTGCATAGTGATTAACGAAACGTCTGTACCATCCAGCCAGTCCAAGAAAACGTCTCAGTTGTTTCACACTTTTTGGTACAGGGAATTCGTTAATAGCTTGTATTTAGCTGGGGTCCGTCTTTTGTTGGCCATATCCAATTATAAAGTCAAAATATTTAATTTCCCGCATACAACATTTTGATTTTGCAACGTTGATTGTCAAGTTCGCTTTACGCAAGTGCAACGCTACTGCCTGCAAAAGCAACATATGAGAATCGAAGTCCTCTGAAAGCAGAAGTAAATCATCTAAGTAGACAAATACGCGGGTCCGCAAATGGGCTGGTGTCACGTGTTCTATTAGTCTATAAAGCGTTTGAGGAGCGTTATACAATCCAAACGACATTACTTTGTATTGAAATAATGGACGATTAGGGACTGTAAAAGGGGTATACTGACGTGATTTTTTTTTCTGCGTGCTTCATATCGAGGCCCGTCGATATGAGGTAGAGGTACGCATCTTTACGAGTGGACTTATTTATGGCTCGAGAATCTAGACACAACCTATTCTTATCCTTTCATTGCACAAGGACACAGCTGCAATAGAAATTAGAAACGATTGAATTTAATCGCGACTTTTCTTTAGTGGTTAGCTGATGCATTTTCGCTGCTTCCTGTATATCAAGTTCGTTATTGTTGTCTAATTCATTTACGGACTTATCAGGACGAATTAAATTCGTTAACAGTCCAAAGTCCTGCCAAAAATGTATGCCTTAGTAAACGTCTGGTTTCAAATCTGGTATAACAAAAAACTCAACATTATGCGCTTGTTCTCGAAATTCAACTTTAAGTGTCAGTTTGCCTACCACTGGGCAAATAGCGTTATTAGCTGTTCGGATTGATCCAGAGCATTAGCGCGCTTTGAGATATGACAACAGTGACTTAGCTGCAACATTACCGAGGCAACTAATCATCGCTCCGGAATCTAATAATGCTACATATCATTCTCCCTCTAGTCTTAACTGAGTGACAAGCGGTTATCTGAGTTCATAAACACTGATTGAACGACCTTCTTCGAAGACACTCAATATTTTTCCAGCATTACCTAAGTCGAATAGTAGAGCGTTCTGGCCGACTGATAAATTCGATGGAATTCATCTTCGTGTGTCAAGATAGTGGTTTACTCTAATATGGTACGGTACGTATTTATTTTCGAATAGTAGAGCGTTCTGGCCGACTGATTAATTCGATGGAATTCAGCTAGTGGTTTACTCTAATATGGTACGGTACGTATTTATTTTCAATATCAGTTTGAGTTGCAGCCTGAACATTGCGACTGAACATGTATTTGCCATATAAGTTGTAAATATAGTAGTTGGGGTTGATTGATCCGAACTACCATATGACTGAATTCCTGGCAAAGACTTTATTCTTTTGTGGGATGCGTCAAACTGGTGTTGGTCTGCGCATCCCGCTTCCGGTTTCTCAAAAGATTGCATTTGCTACAATTGGATTAAAAAGTATTTTTAGCACCGCAACCGTAGCAGAATATACGCCGAATATACGAGTTTTTTTTAATTTATTTATTTAATTATTTTTTTATTTATTTAGTGGTCGAAAAATTATTCTAATATACTAATTATTCAATACATTAAATTTACAATTATGAAAATGAAATGTTAAATCATGAAATTAAAAATTTCTAATAGCATCACCGACCGATGGAGGTGTTTTATTTGCCAGTCGGGTCAGCTGTGCCCCTTTTCACGGCTAATTTTGTCATTGACGCTTTTAGAGCCTACATCTAAGAAGAAGGGTGTAAGTAGGAAAAAGAGTTCTTAAGTAAAATTAAAAATAATCTTTATATGCTATATTATTTAAGAATATACCATAAGTACCAGAGTGTTAAGTATATAGGATAAAAAGATAGTATTGGGAAAGTAATGGGAAATCACCGACCCAGTGGAGGAAAATTTACAGCCTGTCCGGCAAGCTATGCCCCTGCTCATAGCTGGGAATGGTCAGTAACTTCCCGAAGGTATCCTTAAAGCAACGCTTTTATTAGGGGTAGAGGAAGTTCGGTAGAGAAAACGTGATGCAAACTATTGTAATTTTTACATAGCACGCGAAAAGGATTGTGCATAGCGTAGTCTGCTGTGCACGTCGATAGGAATAACGGGCGGTAATTTCTGGTTGGTCTAGCCGGAACAGCGAATTGAAGACGCCCTAGCAGAAAAGGAGAATCTATATCGCCAACAACCAACTTATGTACAAAGACAACACCGAGAATTGTCCTACGATTGGTTAACGACGGAAGATTAAGAAAAAGCAGCCTGCTGGAATAGGATGGCAACCGAAGATTAGGGTCTCAATTTAAACCTCATAAGCCAAAAGGCAGAAATTGCTTTTAAACAGATTCAATACGATCCTGGCTAATGTTATACTGCGGACACCAGATGCAAGAGCAGTATTCAAGGATAGGACGAACAAGAGAGATGTACAGAAGTTTCGTTATAAAAGGATCGTTAAACTCTTTAGACCATCGTTTAATGAATCCAAGTACACCTTTTGCCTCATTAACGATGGTATCTATGTGAAGATTGAAATAGAGTTTAGAATCAAAAAGAACGCCTAGATCCTTAACTGTTAGTATACGTTGCAATGAGGAATTGTCGATTGTATAACTGACAAGGTGTAGTACGATTGAATGTCATAAACATACACTTTGAACAATTCAGATGCAATTGATTGGCCGAGCCCCAAAATTGCATAGCGTTCAAATCGTCTTGAAGTCGAGAATGATTTAGGGGATTGGTGTATGATAGAATAAGTTTCACGTCGTCCGCATATATTAGTACACGAGCATGGGATATAACAGAGGGCAGATCATTTATAAAAGAGTAAGAGTAAAGGTCCAAGATGACTACCTTGAGGAACACCATAAGTAACGTGAACCTGTTTAGAGGTAGTCAGCCTCAGCATTACTCTTTGGGTCCTACCTTTTAAATAAGAACTAATCCAAAGCAAAAGAGACGGAGGAAACCCTATTCGGTCAAGTTTAAAAAGTAAAATGTCATGGTGCACGGAGTCAAACGCCTTACTGAAGTCAGTGTATATGACATCAGTTTGCATTTTCGAAAGGAAAGCATCATTTACCAAGGAAGTAAATTCTAGCAGATTGGTCGTTGTTGACCGATTCTTTACGAATCCATGTTGAACAGGGGAAACAACTGATTTGCAGAAATGCTGCAAATTCGAAGTGATTATTTTTTCAAATAATTTAGGAATCGCGGACAGTTTTGCAATGCCCCTGTAATTTAGTATATCAGACTTTCCACCTTTCTTGTGGAGAGGAATGATATAAGATTCTTTCCAAAGAGATGGAAAGACAGAAGATTCAAGGGATAGATTAAAAAGCTTTAGCAATGGATAAACAAGGGAAGAACTACACTCCTTGAGTAGACAACTAGGGATATTGTCAGGCCCAGGAGAGAAAGAAGATTTTAAAGAATTTATAGCTAAAAGGAGAGAGGAATGGGAAATAACAGGGGGAGGTATAGAACTAGAGGAAGTAATAGTATAAGGGTAAGAATTATTATTAGGACAGACTGAAGAGTAAGTTGATTGAAAAAAATTAGCAAATAGGTTAGCAGAATCAGAGTCATTGCTAGCTTTATCCATCCCGAGTGAAAAAGAAGATGGCAAACTTGAAGATTTACGCTTCGAGTTTACAAAATTGTAAAACTGTCTTGGATTCAGGGCAAATTGCCTTTTGCAACGAGTTAGATAATTCTCATAGCATTGAGAATTCAGAAGAAAGAAGTTCGACTTGGCTATGGAATATTTAGCCAAGTCAGTACACGAACCAGACTTTTTAAACTTTTTAAAATATTTGGATTTTATATTTTTTAGATTCTTTAATCTGGGACTAAACCAAGGTGGGTTTGGAGAGGTAGTCGAAGGAATTGACTTGGGAATACACATATCTAAGAGGGAGTTTAGGGTGTTATAAAAAAGTTAATAGCAGTATTCATGTCAACCGAGTCATATAAGAAAGACCAATCGGTTGCATAAATAAGCTGATTCAGCAATGAATAATTTCCCTTGCGAAAGCAACGGCGGGGCCTATTGGCTGATGAGCACGAAATGAGAGGATTACAATTGAACATTGCAACCTCTAAAGTAGGATGATATACATCTTCAGGAAGAGATAAAGGAGGGATTAAAAGTAAAGCGTATGCCAGATGCAAATTCGTATGTAGGTTTAAATGAAAGTGAATTGAAAAATTTTGGAAAAATCTTATGTTATATGAAGAAAAAGGTAATAAATGTTTATTTTAATGTTATAATTGTGGCAAATCAGTCTATGAGGTATGACGCTGTGCTTGGTAGAGATTTTATGGATTCTTTTGGTTTAAATATTGATTTAAGAACATTGAAAATTGTGAACGTGCATAAAGTTGATTACCAGAATAATGGTAAAAATGATATCATAGCTACAAGCTGCAAAGAAAAAACAATAGAAAGTGGAAGATGAAGCTACCAAACACGAGCAAAATGAAACTATATTGTTAAATGATAAAATCGTTAATAAGGAAATAGTCAGTAATAAAACTGTTAGTGATGAATTAGTTAGTGAGAAAATTGTTAGTACGGAAACGCTTGGTGATAAAGTTGTTAGTGAAGATTATAGTAAGTAATAAAATAATTAGTGGTGAAATGGTTAGAAATGAAGTGATTGGGATCGAAAATGTTAGTGATGAGATAGTTAGTTATGGAGAGCTTAAGCTCGAACCTGATAGTGAAGAAGTTTTAAGTGATGAAATTATCTATAATCAAACCGGGATTGAAAAAGTGACAATAGAAGATATAGGAAACAGTGAAGATTAAATTAATAATCATGTTAATGAAGCGCCAGTGAAAAGCGAAATCCTGGAAGTGTTAGAAGAGAATTTAGAGAAGGATATCTTAACAATAAGTTGGGGAGATTCTAACAAAAGAGAAAATACACATATTTTAAGTGAAGATATTGATTATAGCACAGTGTGAATTTGAAAATTTATTTGAAAATACTTATGTAAAAGCGAAAAGGCCAAATCAGCCAAAATTAAAACATGAGTTAAGCATAAGATTAGAAAACGACAAAGTATTTAATTGTACACCTAGGCGGTTATCTTATATGGAAAAAGAAAAGTTGCAAGAATTATTAGACGACTATTTAAAAGATGGAATCATTAGGCCAAGTTGTTCAGAGTATGCATCACCTATAGTACTAGTGAAGAAAAAAACTGGAGACATAAGGTTATGTATTGATTTTAGAAGACTGAACAAAATTATATGTAGAGACAACTACCCGCTACCATTGATCGACGATTTATTAGACAGACTATGCGGAAAAACAGTATTTTCAAAGTTGGATCTAAAAAACGGGTATTTTCATGTTTTTGTTAATGAGCAATCTATTAAATACACTTCATTTGTTACCCCTTTAGGACAATATAAATTTCTTAGGATGCCCATGGGTTTAAAAACTGCGCCACATGTATTTCAAAGATTTGTTAATAACATATTGTGTGATATGATAAGAGATAATAAGGTAATTGTTTACATGGATGATATAATGATAGCAAGTAGAAACATAAAGGAACACATGGAGACCTTAAAGGAAGTGTTTATGAGACTGGTGCAAACCAAATTAGAGTTGAAATTAGATAAGTGTGAATTTTTTAAAAGCAGCGTTAAATATTTAGGATTTGTGGTGGATAATAAAGGCGTTAGGGCTGACGAAAAAGGTTTAGAAGCGGTTAAATCCTTTCCAATACCAAACAAAATTCAGGGAGTGCAAAGTTTCCTAGGGTTATGCTCCTACTTCAGGAGGTTCATTTTTAACTTTTCTATATTAGCTAAACCCTTATATGATTTATTGAAACAAGATAAGAAATTCAAGTTTGGAGAAGAGGAGTTTAAGTGTTTTAATATGTTAAAAAATAAATTGTTAGAGGCGCCAGTACTATCAATATATAATTACAAAGAAGAAATAGAACTTCATTGTGATGCCAGCGCAGTGGGATTTGGGGCTGTTTTATTTAAAAAAAAAAAAGGAAATTACACCCGATTTTTTATTTTTCTAAAAGAACAACCGAAGTAGAGTCTAAATATCATAGTTTTGAGTTAGAAACGCTAGCCATCATTTACGCATTACGCAGATTTCGTATATATCTGCAGGGAAAACGATTTAAAATAATGACAGATTGCAACTCTTTAACTTTAACGCTTAACAAAATAGATTTAAATCCTAGAATTGCTAGATGGGCGCTAGAACTACAAAATTATGATTTTGAGTTACTGCATAGATCGGGCAAGCAAATGCAACATGTGGATGCGTTAAGCAGATGTTATGAGGACATTTTAGTTATTGAATCCAATAGTTTTGAGGACAATTTGGTTATTTGCCAAGGCAAAGATGACAAACTGGTAGATATTAGAAAGATGTTAGAAAAAGAAGAGCACAAGCTATTCGAAATGAGAAATGGGGTCATTTACAGAAAAACAAATGATGGCAGATTAGTTTTTTATGTACCAAAGGATATGGAAGAACGGTATTGCTTCGGTGAACCCTCCACACATAATAAATGCCCAAATAAGTCGGGGATGGTATCTATTCCACGTAGTTTTTTCTCAAGATTCCATTTACGGCGGCGGAACTTAACTTTATAGCGTATTTTATTAAATATAAGCAATTAAAAGTTGCGATCGTGGTAGCACGATTTTAAAGTGTCGTGCAGCAACGATACTACTTCACGATGAATTTCCGATAATTTTTGAACTATCGTCAACGCTTTGAGATGAGCGAATGAGAGCTGCTAACTATCGAAACTAAAATACCAAAAATACTATTGACATTTGCAATATTTTGTTTTCAATAATTAAATATACATTTAATTGTAAATTTAACTTGAATATTTTGTAATTAATGTAAGCTATTAAATGTGGTTATATAATAAATTTAAAAAATAATAATATATATAATAATTGATTTATTAATTATATATATGTTTCATATTATTAATAGAATTTTAAGATTAATTTTTAAAATATGTATAAATGACTAGCGTTTACAATTCGGCTTTAACCATTTCTAGTTATTTCATTGAATTTGTACAATCATATTTTAAATAATTAATTTCCCCCCATTCTTGCGCTTAGCATATTAGTATCTTTCTGCACTACAATGAACCTTACATTTTATAATATATTTTAAATATATATTTAAAAGTTCGTTTGAAGTGAACCAGACGACGGTAAGCAACAAAATATCACTCATCCGAAATATCCCAATGCTTAGTCGATTCCAACAGATCAACAGATAATTTTTAGTAGGTTTCTGCATCTGCACGTGTAAGTCAACTAGCTTTCGCGTTATTAAGGCTCACATTGCACTCATACGGACGTTCCTTGGTATGTATACTGTGGATAACAATAATAAGTTTGTATTAGATCGGGAGCTCTCTTTGTCAGGATGGCCGAGTTGTAATAGGATAAGAGCATCATTGGTAACCCTAGCCAGGGTATTATAGTGTCACTATCTATGTTAATTATAACAGTACGATATATATATCGATAATGAAGCAAATGTAATATCGATAAAGAAAAGCGGCTGCCGAGAAGAAGTGGAAGGCAGTCTCTCTATAGTACTAGCAGTAAGAAGACGTGTTGTTAAAAAAGAGGCAACCCAAAAAAATAAGTTAAATCAATAAAGAAAATCATACTCCTACACTTCGAAATCGGAATATAACAGCCCAATACTTATCGGTCCAAAAAAAGGGATTACCGGGATCCGATACCAAGAGATGGCGATTAGTTATAGACTATCGTCAAATAAATAAAAAACTACTCTCAGAATAATATCCGTTACCAAAAAAAGATGATATTCTTGATCAATTAGGAAGAGCTAAATATTTTTCATGCTTGGACTTAATGTCCGGTTTCCACCACATGGAACTAAAAGAACAATCTAGAAATATTACGTCTTTTTCAACGAGCTGATACTGATACCATATGGATTAAGAATAGCGCCAAATTCTTTTCAAAGGATGATGACAATAGCATTTTCGGGATTAGACCCTTTACAAGCATTCTTGTATATGGATGACTTAATTGTCATCGGTTTTTCTGAAAATCATATGATCAAAAACTTAACAAACGTTTTTGACCTGTGTAGGAAACACAACCTTAAACTACATCCAGAAAAATGAACATTCTTCACGCCTGAAGTAACTTTTCTAGGTCACAAATGTACTGATCAAGGTATTTTGCCAGATGACAAAAAATATGATGTCATTGAAAAATGCCCAGTCCCTACGGAAGCTGATAGCGCTAGAAGATTCATTGCATTCTGCACTACTACAGACGATTCATTAAAAATTTCACGAATATTCACGGCACATAACTAGATTATGTAAAAAGAATGTTCCTTTCGAATGGACAACTGAATGCCAAAATGCATTCGATTACTTAAAACAAACTCTTATGAAACCGACTTTACTAAAATACCCAGATTTTAGCATAAAATTTTGCATCATAACCGATGCCAGTAAATTAGCCTGCGGAGTAGTTTTAACCCAAACATATGGAGATAACCAATTGCCCGTAGCATATGCTTCTCTTTCATTTACAAAAGGAGAAAGCAATAAAAATACAACCGAACTGGGCAATAAATCATTTTCGACCATATATATGGTCAACATTTCAAAATCAAAACAGATCATAGACCATTGACATATTTGTTTTCAATGGTGAATCCAAGATCAAAATTAACAAGAATGAGATTAGACTTAGTAGAGTATGCCTTTACTATAGAATATCTCCAGGGCAAAGACAATTTCGTTGCTGATGCATTATCACGCATCACAATAAAATAATTAAAAAACATATCAGCTAACGTACTAAAAGTCACTACAAGAAGTTCAAGTAGACAGAATAAATCCTGCGCAGGACCAAAATCCGAATTGCAAAAGCAACCGGACACTTCGATGCCTAATATATAAAACGTGATTCGAAATGATGATGTTAAGAAAGTAGTGACCTTGCATTTAAGTTTGGCCAAATGTTTCTTAAAACATGGGAAAAAGATTATTGCAAGAATTGATGATGTCGATCTCTATATCAATGGAGTCTTTGATTTAGATCAATTATTCCAAAGGATTGAAAAAGAACCCGGTATATATAGTATCAACAACTCAAAATGGCACCGGGCGAAGAAATCTTTGAATACGTTTCAATAGATTCCTTAAAAGAAATGGGCAGTAAGATATTAAAAAACCTAAGTGTGGCGCTACTCCAGCCGGTGACCACAATAAAAAGTAATAAAGATATCGAAGAAATACTGTCTACATTCCATGATAATCCAATTCAAGGAGGGCATTAGGGAACAACAAAAACTATTGAAAAAATAAAACGCTATAACTATTGGAAAAATATGACGCGTGATATTACGAATTATATGAAAAAGTACCCAAATTGCCAAAAATCAAAAGTGTCAACGCACACTCGAACTCCTTTAACACTAACAGAGACACCAATTATGGCCTTTGATAGAGTAGTAATAGACACGATCGGACCACTACCAAAATCAGAGCAAGGTAATGAATACGCAGTCACCTTGATATGCGACTTAACAAAATACCTTGTTGCCATACCAATACCAAACAAAAGTGCTAAAACTGTAGCAAAAGCTATTTTCGAAGATTTTATTCTGAAATATGGTCCAATGAAGACGTTCATTACGGACATGGGAACAGAATAAAAAAAATCGTTTATAAAAGATTTATGTAAATACCTTGGTATCAAAAACATAACTTCAACAGCACACCACCACCAGACTTTAGGAACGAATTCATTCGTTCCTAAATATCAGTTGATAAAACTGATTGGGATACTTGGCTACAATATTTTGTTTGTTTCAATACAACACCTTCCACAACGCACAACTACTGCCCATATGAACTAATTTTTAGCTTAAGAATCAAAATATAGATTGGAAATAGCATATAAAATAGCTAGAATAACAAAACAAAACAAAAAAAGCGAAAGAATAAACTTATATACGATAGTAAAATAAAGAATATAAAATTTAACATAGGAGATAACGTACTGTCTTACCCAGGTCCACTCTACAAGAAATTTGTAGTTTGCCAAGACGCGAAGTTGAAAAGGGGGGTATGGAGCCGTCGGGATGACTCCGCCTCAGAGTGGTTGCTAATTCTGTTAAGGAAAAAGGGAAGCCGTCGGGATCGCTCCGCTGCGGTTAGGTTAGAGTCGGCCTGCGTGATGGGTGCTGCTGGGAGCGCTCCGCTGCAAGACGAAAGCCTACAAATGCACGATTTCTAAACAGACAACGCAAACACCGTTTTGTTCTTTGTACGTTCACTTCCGTTTTTATTTATTTTATTAACTTTCCTAGCCTTGCTGCACCGTCAGGCTGTTCCTACCTAACCTGGCAGCTAACTCGCGGTCCCTAAACTCTGCCCTTCGTTACGTATGCATGTCCGATACTCACGCTTGCCGGTTCCAAAGTGAAGTTGCTGATCGGCAGCAGCAGCTCACGGCCCTCTTTTCGACCTTACGGCAAAAAACCTCTCTCTGAGCTTGGCTCTCTTTAACTCCTAAAAATCTCAACAGAGTTGTAATTCGATTGCGGTTGCAATCGGGCTCTCTTAATTTATTACGCATACCCTTAACTGATAAGTGACTTTATTATAGTCTCATTATTCTTAGCCTATGGTAACAATATGATTATTCATTATTTCATTTTCCTTTATGCTTAGCCTATGACAAAATATGATTATTAATGGTTTCATTTCTTTTCCTTTATATTTATGTTTAGGCGCGGGCCTCACTGTGACTCCGCGTGTCGCTTTCCGCTGCTGCTGCGACGTCCTCGAGGCCGGGTCCCCACCCCTCGACCCCCTCGAAAGTGTCCTCCAACGCCCCCCAGTGTAGATAGGGATCCGGCCCACCGACTGTGATGGCCTCGATGCGGGACGGTGGCTCCAGTATCGGCGTCAGTGTCCTCGGTATTAGTGGCAGCGGCGAACCGCGCCACTCCTCGTCGCGTGGTCTTGGCACAAGTGGTAGCGGCGAGTCGCACACCTCCTCGTCACTTGAACTTAGCGGAAGCGGGGGCGACGAGTCGCGCCACATCGCGGCGATGGCTTTCGGGGACGGTGGCGACGATGAGCCTCCCGACTCATAGTTCAGGGCCCGTTGCCACGGGTCGTCGCTCCTATCACTCTGCCACTCCCACTCCAGGTCGAAATATTAGTCACGCTCCATTTTATCTGTGGAAATATGAAGGGTTATACTTAACTCCTCTCCCCCCCTTGTTGACTCCAGCCTGTCTATTATCCTAATAGTTCCAGTTCCACCCACTTGCTAAACGCGTCGTGGAATACCAGCAACATGGTGTTACCATGCTCCGAGCGTGGTAGCGGCCCCACGAAGTCTGCGCATAATATGGCCTATGGTTCCGTCACCTGGCGCGTCAGCATTCGTCCTGCCGGTCTCACCTGTTCCACCTTAAACTTCTGACACACCTCGCAGCATCTTACATATCGTGCGGCGTCCCGAAACATCGCTGGCTATTAGTACCTCTGTGCTAGTCGGGATATCGTCTTCCTCACCCCTTGATGCCCTGCCGTCGGGGCATTGTGGCACTCCTGCAGGACTCTCTGCCTCTGGTTACTGGCGACGCACAATTTCCATGGCACGTTGTCCTCGTCGTCGGCTCTGTGTCCCAGGTGGCGATAGAGTTGGTCGTTCTCGACAGCATAGTCCGGATATTTTGCTCTCCTTGGCAAGTTTCTCCAGCATACAAGCGGTCCATCCACATTGGTGCTGCTCCTCCACGGCCTGACGACATCCCTCCAGTGGCTGCCGGGACAGTGCGTCGGCTACCACGTTCAACTTCCCCCGTCGGTACTGCACGTCGAACTGGAACTGCTGCAACTCTAAGGCCCATCGAGCTATCCTTCCAGATGGACTCTCTATGGAGTTGAGCCATTTAAGTGCCATGTGGTCGGTAATGACGTCGAACCTGTACCCCTCCAAGTAACATCTCAACTTGCGGATTGACCAACCTATAGCCAGACATTCCTTCTCCGTGGCTGAGTAGTTGGTCTCTGCCTTCAGAAGTTTCCTCCTCGTCGATGGTTTGTGTCAGGACGGCGCCGAGACCGTAATCGCTCGCTCGTTCGCAGCACGAATTTCTTGCTGAAATCCGGGCAAGCGAGCATCGGCGCGGTTGTAAATCGCTCCTTGAGTTGCTCCAGCGCATCCTGCTGTTCCACGCCCCACGACCATACCTTTTCCTTCTTCAAGAGAGCGGTCATTGGCTGCACCATCGACGTGAAATTAGGGACGAAGCGTCGACACCACGATGCCATCCCAAGGCACTGACGCAGCTCCTTGCAGTTCGATGGGGCCGTCAGCCTCTGGATCGCGAGCACCTTTGAGGGGTCCGTCCGTATTCCTTCGCCGCTCACTACGTGTCCTAAATATACCAACTCCTTCCGGAAGAAATGGCATTTCTCTTTGTTGAGCTTTAGGTTCGCCTCCCTCAGTCGTCGGAACACTTCTCTCAGGTTGACTACGTGCTGTTCCTTGGTTGCGCCTATGACGATGATGTCGTCCAGGTAGGCGAAAGCGTGGGGCTCCATTTCCGGCCCTATCACCGAATCTAGTGCTCTCTGGAACGTGGCGCAGGCCGAGTGCAGACAAAAGGGCATCACCTTCCACTGGTATAGTCCCCGTCCTGTACTCCCCTCCTCCATGGGGATCTGCAAGTATCCTTGCTTCAGATCCAGCGTCGATATGTAGCGCGCGTGCCGTAGGCGCTCTAAAATGTGGTTTATCCGGAGTACTGGGTATGCGTCCGGGATCGAATGTGCATTGAGCTGCCTATAGTCGATGCACATTCGCCTTTCCCCTGTCTTCTTTTTCACCAGCACGATCGGCGCACTGTACGGGCTTCGGGACGGCTCGATGGCTCCCGTCCGGAGCAATTCCTCCACTTGCTTGTCGATGACTTGTTGCATCGCTGGGTTTTTCGGGTAGTACCTTCGCCGCGCAGGCACCACTGATGAACGATCGAGTGGCGCCGGTGTCGATTGTCGCCGCGTAGTCCTCTCCACCGATCTTGATCGTCGCGACGACACGACCCCCCTTGACTCGCAAAACATCTACTACCTCCGGGCTCCGCTGACATCGCTTTCCATCCGCTCCCGGTCCGGATGGTGCCTCTGTCCGTTTCCCTGAGCCGGTTATCTACAGCATTCCTGGCTGCCCACCCCCTGGTTCCGCATTGCGCATAAAAAACTACCTGCGGGTTGGGACAGTCTCTCCTAAAATGCCCCTCTTGCCGGCATTGAAAACATATCGGGCGTCTCCCGGCCGTTCCCCCGGTTTGTTGGCCGATCATTCGGTTAACGGGCTCTTCCCTTGGCACCGGTAATACTGGCGATGAAACTACCTAAAACGGGTTGTTTAAGCCTGTTGTCGCCTGTCCTTGCCCCTCGCATATTGGCACAGGACATCAATATTGATGTAGAGGAGTTAATGGAGGGTATTATTCGAGGCATACCTTGCGAAAACTTGCGCACTCAAGCTAGTATGCATTGCTTTACCAATCCGTAGTGAAACAAACTGCACAGGAAGCACAGGCGGACAAACAACAACGCTGCTACAATTGCAATGTTAAGGGCCATTGGGCCAAAGATTGTTTAAAGCCCAAACGGGAGGCAGGATCTTGCTATGCGTGCGGCTCAAAGGATTATTTAATAGCAGGATGTCCAAATAAAAAGTAATATATGGAAAACAAATATGTAAGATACTTAAGAATTCATTTTAGTAACTCATTTAACAAATCAATAATTGCAGAATGCCTTATAGAATCTGGCAGCCCTATTTCATTTTTAAAGGAAAAGTTTGTACCATTATTTATTTATTTATTTATTTATTTATTTATTTATTTATTTAAATGTGGTCGACAAAACGAGTGTCTTCCAATTATTCAACACATTATAAATACAATTAGAAAAATTAAATGCTAAAAGCCTAGATAGAGAACACAAATTTCAAATAGCATCACCGACCGATGGAGGTGTTTTATTTTGCCAGTCCGGCCAGCTGTGCCCCTTTTCACAGCTAATTTTGTCAGTGACGCTATTAGAGCCTACATCTAAAAAGAAGGGTGTAAGTAGGAAAAAAGTGTTCTTACGTAAAATTAAAAATAATGTTAATTTGCTATATTATTTAAGAATATACCATAAATAGGAGAAAAGAAAGGAGGAAGATTGTTAATAAAGTATAGAACTGTATGCTACATATGCAGAGTGTTTATTAGATAGAATAAAGAGATAGTATTGGGAAAGTAATGGGAAATCACCGACCCGGTGGGGGAAAATTTTCAGCCAGTCCGGCTAGCCATGCCCCTGCTCATAGCTGGGTATGGTCAGTGACTTCCCGAAGGTATCCTGAAAGCAACGATTTTATTAGGGGTGGAGAAAGTTCGGAAGAGAAAACGTGATGCAAACTATTGTAATTTTTACAAAGCACGCGAAAAGAATTGTGCATAGCGTAGTCTGTTGTGCACGTCGATAGGAATAAGGGGCGGTAATTTCTGGTTGGTCTAGCCGGAACAGAGAATTGAAGGCGCCCTTACAGAAAAAGGAGAATCGATATCGCCCACAACCAACTTATGTAGAAACACAACACCGAGAATTGTCCTACGGTTGGTTAACGATGGAAGATTAAGAAGAAGCAGCCTGCTGGAATAGGATGGCAACCGAAGATTAGGGTCCCAATGTAAACCTCGTAAGGCAAAAAGCAGAAATTGCTTCTGAACAGATTCAATACGATCCTGGCTATTGTTATACTGCGGAGGCCAGATGCAAGAGCAGTATTCAAGGATAGGGCGAACAAGAGAGATGTACAGAAGTTTCTTTATAAAAGGATCGCTAAACTCTTTAGACCATCGTTTAATGAATCCAAGTACACCTCTTGCCTCATTACCGATGGTATCTATGTGAAGATTGAAACAGAGTTTAGAATCAAAAAGAACGCCTAGACCCTTAACTGTCAGTATACGTTGCAATGGAGTATTGTCGATTGTATAACTGACAAAATAAGGTGTAGTACGATTAAATGTCATAAACATACACTTTGAACAATTCAAATGCAATTGATTGGCCGAACACCAAAGTTGATTAGCGTTAAAATCGTCTTGAAGAGGACAATGATGTAGGGGATTAGTGTATGATAGAATAAGTTTCACGTCGTCCGCATACATTAGTACACGGGCATGGGATATAACAGAGGGGAGATCATTTATAATAAAATTTAAAAGAGTAATTTAGGAATAGTGGACAGTTTTGTAATGCCCCTGTAATTTTGTATATCAGACTTTCCAACTTTCTTGTGGAGAGGAATGATATTAGATTCTTTCCAAGGAGATGGAAAAACAGAAGATTGAGTAGACAACTAGGAGTATTGTCAGGCCCAGGAGAGAAAGAAGATTTTAAAGAATTTAAAGCTAAATGGAGAGAGGAATGGGAAATAATAGGAGGAGGTATAGAACTAGAGGAAGTAATAGTATTATTATTAGAACAGACTGAAGAGTAAATTGGTTGAAAAAAATAAGCAAAGAGGTTAGCAGAGTCATTGCTAGCTTTATCCATCCCGACAGAAAAAGGATATGGCAAATTAGAAGATTTACGCTTCAAGTTTACAAAATTGTAAAACTGTCTCGGATTTATGGTAAATTGCCTTTTGAAACGAGTTAGATAATTCTCATAGCATTGTGAATTTAGAAGAAAGAAGTTCGACTTGGCTATGGAATATTTAGACAAGTCTGTACTCGAACCAGACCTTTTAAACTTTTTAAAATATTTACATTATATATTTAGATTCGTTAATCTGGGAGTAAGCCAAGGTGGCTTTGAAGAGGTAGTCGAAGGAATTGACTTGGGAATACACATATCTAAGAGGGAGTTTAGGGTGATATAAAAAAGTTAATAGCAGTATTCATGTCAACCGAGTCATAACAGAAAGAGCAATCGGTTGCATAAATACATATATACATCAACAGGAAGAGATAAAGGAGGGGACATAGACACATTAGAAATAAGGTAGTCGTTAACAAATACAAGATCAAGTGTTCTATTCAAATGATTAGAAATTGAATTGATTTGAAACAACGAAAGGTTAGCATGCAATCTATAAAGTCATGCTATGCTGTAGGCACTAGATAATTTTCAGCAGGGAAAAGTGACCAAGAGATGTTCGGCAAATTAAAATCACCCAACACAATAAATAGGTCATTATCACGCACGTGTGAAGAAACTTCTTTAATACAAGAAATATGTTTCATAAAAACTTGAATATCAGGAGTTAAGATATTACAGTTTTTTCTCTGCTTTCTATGTTTGTTTTAACTATGTTGTTTTAACTGTGTTGTTTTAACTGCGATGGTATTTGCAATGTAAATACCGTGTTGAATTTCTTGGTTTGGAAATAAAACACTGTCTTCTTTTGCATTTTATTAAATTTTTCGGACACCTTGGGATCTTGCTGGCAGAATGATTAATCTATTGGCAGAACTGTTTGTTATTTAAATTATTTGGTCTTATATAAGCTAGTCTTCAGATGGCTTGAAGTCTAATTGACAGTTGTATTTTATAATAAAATCGACTCCTAATATTCCGTCACATGGAATTGCGAATTGTAAATCTGCAATATGAAAATCATGTGGGATTATGTATTTTGTTTTTGTTTGTATCACAATGAAGCTAAACCCTTGGATTTGGTAACTTCTTGACTTATTTCTTGTATATTAATTATATTATAAGCTTAAATGTCGTGAAAGACATCAGAATTTTCTTTTAAAATAGAAATATCTTCACCTGTGGCTATTAAAAGACAAGTTTTTTTCTGTTGCTCCGTGGTTAAAGGATACGAATATGTTTAAACTATGATTGATGGATGAACCCTGAAATTTTCTACTGTTGAATATCTAAAGACTGTTGGGAGTTTCCCGAAGTATTCTGGGCTACTCTAACATTGTTACGATTGCTATTGTTATTTCTATTAGAATTATTATAATGTCTATTGGCATTGCCTCGACCTCTACAACTGCCTCTCGACCGCGGTTTCCGCCGAGCTGTGCAACTTTCCACAAATTTTAATTCCACCTCATTCATGGTATGGAAATTGCCAGCTTGCATGATAAGTTTTACCTTATCAATTGCGCAATTTTGCGTCATGGCCTTTACAGCTAATGTCATGCTGTATTTGTTAGCTAGCTCCGGGCTTAAACCATCACTGATATAAGCTACTTCAAGTGATTGGGTCAATTTTTCTACCTCTTTGGTGTACTGATTTGCCGTTTTGCCCTTCAGCTGCAGAATAAGGAATTTTGCAGATACAACGTCTACAGATTCTCCTTTTACAGCTTTGGATAATTGAATAATAATAATTTTAGTATCAAGAATAATTAATTTTATATTAAGAAACATAAGCACCCACTTTATGCTTTACAATTTTCGCTTTGTTTTTATTGCTTCTTTCTTTTTCATAGTGCGCATTCGTTATCATGTTATTTTTAGCTTGTGCTCTTAGATCTAATAAATTTTCATCGTTTTCATTGATAATATTTGACAACATCCCTAAAGGCCTTACATCTTTCCAATTAGAAGTTGTAGTGGACTTGATTAGGTAACATGATTGAACCGCTTAATGCCTCTTGCCTTGAACGTTGACCTGTCTCTACAGCTGTTAGCAAACTTTTGAGTATGCCCATCAAGCGCTCAATGTGCCCATTCGCGCGACTAGCTCCTGTGGCGATCAAATGCAATTCAATATTATGTGCAGAACAAAATTCTTTAAATCCAGACCCCATAAAACATCGGCCATGATCAGCTATAACACGGGATATAACTGCTTTAACTGATTCTATACAATTTTCGGTATCTATTTTCAGAGTATGATGCAAATACACGTACTTTGTAAACGCATCTATAAGGACAATGACATATTTCTGCAATATCAAACTCAAAAGATTGCAAATACAGCCACCATCGACGCACCTTGTCATCCAAATCGATCTTTTGTAGACTGGCCTTTAAGGAGTTACAGTTTGTGAACACTGTAAATTTGATACCTATTAAATCAAGTTGGAAAAATTTTACTGCGTTGACAACTGCCAAAGCAGTTACAGTCTGTGAACACTGTAAATTTGATACCTTTTTAATAATTTTAGAAAAATTTTACTGCGTTGCAACTTCCAAAGTTTCCAAAAGATATGAATTATCCCTCGACTCAGCTGGAGCTGGGCATTTGATGTAATACTCAAGTACATAGTTTTTGTCTCTTATTTTATGCAAGAGTACCGCACCATAACCGACTGAGCTGGCATCTGTGTATAACTCTACTGGATGTTGTGGATCAAAAATTGTTACTACCGGGCTATGAATCGCAAATGGGAGCAGCTGGGCTGAATAACGTTTCTTGCCAACCATTCATTTATCTTACAACGAACAGTTTCCTTTTCATCTATGCTAAGTCTGTATGGCCGTCTTGATACTGTTTTGTTTGGATCAATTAAACGAATTTCCAACTGGCTAGTATAAACGCGACTTTTTGGTACCCCACGGATGAAATGATCAATATATGGTTTCAAAATATTTATTAAACGGACCATATCAGTTCTATCTAATTCGTCATTTTCGTTAACACAATCTACTATAGTTTTTGATTCAGTTACAACATTAATCAGTTTTACCCTATAAATGCGAAACTTTTGTGGCTCAATGTTCACTCCATAACCTTAAAATTTCTCTGCCTATCATTACATCATATTTCAAATATTTGTCCATAACTACATGAAATAGTATTTTCAAAACAAAATCATTAATGGTTACGTTACATTGGTCAAAGTTTGCGATGAGCTAAAAACAGAATCATTTCCAATGCCCATAAGCATTACAACATCATGCACGTTTCATAGAAAATTTTCCAGCTACAGCTTTCTTTTTCCACTCGGCTCCTGAGTCAAAACAAAAGTCAACGGACTCACCAGCATGGATAAGTATACCTGTTGGTTCCATTACCGAGCATACTTCCACACGCTTCCCTGTGCTCTGAGCAGTCGAAGAGCACACAGTAGAAACATGTCCGACCTTTTCACACTTGTTGCAGTTCGACTTTTGCTCTGTTGGTCGCATCCAAGAGCTACCAGATTGTTCATCGCCTGATAATTTGAAATCACGATCTTTTTTCTGACAGCAGTCATTTATGTCCTTCCCTTCCGCAACAGTGGCAATGTGTGAGAACTTCTGCTTTTTTTTCGGGACGCATAGTGCACCCTGCGTGAGAACAACCGATACCGCTATTTCCTCCAGATCCATATTTTTCATCTTTGTCATTAACGAAGTGACGAGTCTGCTACCATACGCTTACATGCATTCTCTACTCCACATTTTCCACAGCCGTGGTTGTTTCTACGCCCACAAATCGTTGGGCAAATAACTCCTTGAATTTGATCTAGCTCTAGCTCCGAAAAAATATATATGAGAAAGACACGGTGACGCACTGCCTTGCTGAGAGCCATAACGAGTGCACTGCCCTCGAGCGGGTTCTCAGTAAGAATCACGTCCACAGTTGAATTTTTTAAGCACTTGCGTCAGCACCCGCTGCGTCGGGATTTTATTTTAAACCATTTACGTTCGTCTGTCCACATCATTTTTTTGCCTCGCAACGCAACTAATACCGACGAAAACTAGCGGTAACCGCTTTTGCTTTTTGCAACGCAACGAAAACCAGCTGTTAACGCTTCTCCTTCTTGCAACGCTTTTTGTGTCCTTACACGAATCAGCTGACAAAGAACTGCACGCACACCAACAACACTATGTAAGAATCACTCTCTATCTATCTCTCACCGACTCTCAGTGATTCGAATTCACCACACAAGACTACGATAACTGTTGTTCTTCTCTTTATTCTTATTATTCTTATTACAATTACTACTTATTTCTCCCTTCGGTAAATAAATACATTCTTCGACATATTTTTGCTTAATGGACGCAGACATATAAACAACAAAATTATTTAAAAACATATTAAAGAAAGAACTAAAATTTCCAAGAAGAATTAGAACAATACAATCAATAGAACCAATAGGGATTTACGATTTACAAAGAATTTATATGCAGACTTAGAGGTTAGATAAATCTCCATTTATGGGACTCACTAAAAGAGAAATCAGAATAATATTAACATTATTTCTACAAATTGGATTTAAGCGAATAAAAAAAAAGACAATTAACAGGTTCTAGTCGGGAGCTCCCGACTAGGGGATACCCTGAACCCTCTTATTCCAACACCAAATGCAGCTCGCGTTACGCGTTCGTTTGCTTAGTAGTAATAAAGATAAATTAAAAAACAAAAAGTAACCGCACTAATTGCCGTCGTCTCTACTTAAAAGACACACCAGCAAAAAAAAAAATTGTTTCCTCTGTAGGGTTTGAACTTGCAACACACCGCACTACCTGCCGCTGCCCCTACTTAACAGCCACACCAATTATTAAGCCTAATTGAGAAAAAAGAATTAAAATAGCAGCACGCAAAACAATACAATCGCAATTGCAAGCTGTTAAAAGAAATAAGACGCGCATGAATGTGTATGTACATGTATACAGAAATTCTTTCAATTTGCGCCAGCGGCTGCAAACACATGGGCAGAAATTTGAAAAAATTTTCAGCAGTAGATCTTATTGTACTATAATATATTCGTGTATTCTCAAAATGATAATAGCAATTAGATTTTGGCTTATATTGGTGGGCAGCATAAATTGGTTTATTTACTTGATAAATAGCTTTGTGGTCGTATCGGGGAGGTAGTGATATCTATAAAATGAAAGATACTTGCTATATATACTAATCTAAAAGCTACATGTCAGGTTTGGTTACTCTAGGTCTTATTATTTCCCAAAACTGGTCTAACAGGATTGCGATATCGATTTTTATCGATTACTTGGAAACTAGGCAAGTTATCGAATATCGGAAACAAACTCGATCTGCGCAGGAACTAGGAGGACCTACAACCAATTTCAAGTCTCTAGCTCTTATAGGTTCTGAGATCCATGCGTTCACAAATACGGACAGAAGGACGTACGGACAGACGGACATGGCTCGATCGACTCGGCTATTGATGCTGATCAGGAATAAATCTACTTAATGGGGTCGGAGATGCTTCCTTCTGCCTCTTACATAAATTTACACAAACAATTATACCATTTTTAACCATTTTTAACGTGTTTTTAGGGTATAAAAAGGAAAAACAATTGATACCGAATATTTGCAATATAATAGTATTATATTATTATATATTAGCATGGAATGCCAACAGATCTATTCCACAATAACAGAAATTATCTCTAATTTTGATAAATCACATAAGTGCTTAACTTAAAATAGGGAAACACAGAAAACTACAGTAAATAAACACGCCAATATATTACTAGAAAAATTTAAAAAAGTACGTCAACTAATAAATGACCTCAGGAAAAAGTAAAGAAGTAACCATTGGTCACAAGTGTGTAAAGTCTTAAACGGATTTAAAGAAAATAAGTCGAGCATTAAAAAAACCCAATTTATATATAATTATCCCCAATGTTCCTAACACAGCGGTATCATTAGAACAAACCGAATCAGAATTTAACAAGAAAGAAACACTTGAAAGTAATTCGAAAACTAAGAAACTGAATTACAAGAAAGTGATATGTACAATCTGACAGTTCCAGCAGTAATTACATTATCCGAATTGTAGACTTGGAGAATTCTGATTCAGATATAAATTAAAGTTATTTGAGTAAAACAGAAAGTTTGCAGAGCTTCAAAAACGTAATGAATCTAGTAGATTCACTTAAGGGCAATAATAAAGCGAGAGCAATTAATTTAATAAATAAAATTAAAAGGCTATGCAAGAAACAGTAAAAGAAGAATCGGTTGAAGTACTATCAGCCAAACTCCTAAATCTACAACAAAAGAGAAAAACTGCCAACACGTATACTCAAGAGGTTGAGCAACTGACAAAAGCCCTAGAAGGTGATTATATTAATGAGGGTTTAAATTCTGATTTATCCACTAAATATAGCACAGCTCAAACTGTAAAGGCATTGACTAAAACTGCGCTGCTGCACATTCAATAACATGAATGAAGTCATATCCAAATTTGCGATAGTTGCACAGAAGCAATAAGAAAGTAATAAAGAAGGCCGACCAAACAACAGAGGTGGCTATAGATATAACAAAAAAATTGTAATAGACACACCAATAACAGAGGCAATCCTCGAGGCAGCTCACACAGAGGCGGCTCAAACAGAGGACAACAAAACCAGATCCGAGTTACACAAGGCAGCTCGGAAAACCAATAAACTCCCTTTGGCAACCATCCGTAAGTGTACTGCATATAAATCAAAGTCTCAGTAGTCTCATTAAAATACCAAATAATAATAATAATTTGCCATTTACCGCATTGTTAGTGGGTACAAGAGTAAATGTCTCATTTTTGAAGAATAATAGAAAATATATCAGGAATTGGACAGGAAACAATTCAGTCAATTGGACAATCCACAATTGATTTACTTCTCGATTACTTCCTGATCAGTCGTGATTTCCAAATAGTCAACAATGAATTCCCCGTAACATGCAATGGAATTCTTGGACTCGACTTCATTAGAAAATTTCATTGTATAAAAGATTATCAACACGATAAATTCATCATGAAGCCGCAATCTCTTTATTATCAAATACATGTACCACTATTAAATAATAATATTGATCAGAAGTATTGAGAAGAATTACCTTTCTGACTAATGAAGATACTGTATTGTTACCAGGAAATTTATCCTGGGGTATTCATAGCTAACAGTATAGAAGCAAATAATAGGTTCGTATTATTATATATTATATAGTTCGTATTTTAAATACAACAAATAGCAATATAAAAATACAAAATCCAAAAGAAAAATTCGAATCAAGAGAAGATTATGAAACTGAAACTCAAAATTATAAACGAAAACATACAAAAAACAAATAATAAAATACTAGCAAAAATTAAAAATTTATATACCAAATAGAGTGACATATTTGGTTTAGAAACAGAAGTAAGTAATAATTTCTATTGTAAAATTAATCAAACAGTTTTCATTTAATTGATTGTTTATTGGCATACGTCCTAAGACGTTGATGATATTTCTTCGACTGATGTGTCTTTCAATTATATGTTTGTTCTTAAGTCTAACATTAGAGTACTTGTATATAAGTCTCAGTCGCTGAGTACAGCGGCTGACCGGGAGTATGTATATATGCGTACACTTAAAGCATATACATTGAGCATATATATCGTAAGACAAAGGAATGGTATTCGGCAGAATATGCAGACGTTGCATATTCTGCGCTATGGTCACGCCACTTATGAGTGAACGATCATATTTCGAATGCACTTTGGGTTGCGATATGTTTAGCAACAAAGTGACGCTAAATGGGTCATCTTGGACCCTTACTCCTTACTCTTTTTATAAATGATCTCCCCTCTGTTATATCCCATGCCCGTGTACTCATGTATGCGGACGACGTGAAACCTATTTTATCATAAACAAATCCCCTACATCATTCTCGTCTTCAAGACGATTTGAACGCTATGCAACTTTGGTGCTCGGCCAATCAATTGCATCTGAATTATTCAAAGTATATGTAAACGATGGTCTAAAGAGTTTAACGATCCTTCTATAACGAAACTTCTGTACATCTCTCTTGTTCGTCCTATCCTTGAATACTGCTCTTGCATCTAGTCTCCGCAGTATAACAATAGCCAATTTCTGCTTTTTGGGTTATGAGGTTTAAATTGGGAATCTAATCTTCGGTTGCCATCCTATTCCAGCAGGCTGCTTCTTCTTAATCTTCCGTCGTTAACCAACCGTAGGACAATTCTCGATGTTGTCTTTCTACATAAGTTGGTTGTTGGCGATATAGATTCTACTTTTCTGCTAGGGCGTCTTCAATTCTCTGTTCCGGCTAGACCACCCAGAAATTACCGCCCGTTATTCCTATCGACGTGCACAACAGACTACGCTATGCACAATCCTTTTCGCGTGCTATGTAAATTACAATATTTTGCATCTCGCTTTCTCTACCGGACTTTTTCTTCCCCTAATAAAATCGTTGCTTTCAGGATACCTTGGGGAAGTCACTGACCATTCCCAGCTAGGGGCAGGGGCATTACAGCCCGGACGGGCTGTAAATTTTCCCATTACTTTCCCAATACTATCTCATTATCCTTACTTAACACTCTGTATATCTAGCATACAGATCTTTACTTTATTAACAATCTTCTTACTTTCTTTTCTCTTATTTATGGTATATTCTTAAAATATAGCAAATTAAGATTATTTTTAATTTTACTTAAGGACACTTTTTCCTACTTACACCCTTCTTCTAAGATGTAGGCTCTAATAGCGTCACTGACAAAATTAGCTGTGAAAAGGGGCACAGCTGGCCGGGCTGGCAAATAAAACACCTCCATCGGTCGGTAATGCTATTAGAAATTTGTGTTCTCTAACAAGGCGTTTAGCATTTAATTTTCATAATTGTGTGACGCGGCGTCACAGTGAGGCCCGCGCCCAAACATAAATATAAAGGAAAAGAAATGAAACAATTAATAATCATATTTTGTCATAGGCTAAGCATAAAGGAAAATGCAATAATGAATAATCATATTGTTACCATAGGCTAAGAATAATGAGAATATAATTAAGTCACTTATCAGTTAAGGGTATGCGTACTAAATTAAGAGAGCCCGATTGCAAGCGCAATCGAATTACAACTCTGTTGAGATTTTTTGGAGTTAAAGAGAGCCAAGCTCAGAGAGATGTTTTTCGCCGCAAGGGCGAAAAAGGGCGAAAAAAAGGTCGTAAGCTGCTGCTGCTGATCAGGAACTTCACTTTGGAGCCGGCAAGCTTGAGTATCGGACGTGCATACGTAACGAAGGACAGAGTTTAGGGACCGCGAGTTAGCTGCCATGTTAGGTAGGAACAGCCTGACGGTGCAGCAAGGCTAGGAAAGTTAATAAAATAAATAAAAACGGAAGTGAACGTACATAGAACAAAACGGTGTTTGCGTTGTCTGTTTAGAAATCGTGCATTTGTAGGCTTTCGTCTTGCAACGGAGCGATCCCAGCAGCACCCATCACGCAGGTCGACTCTAACCTAACCGCAGCGGAGCGATACCGACGGATTGCCTTTTTCCTTAACAGAATTAGCAACCACTCTGAGGCGGAGTCATCCCGACGGCTCCATACCCCCTTTTCAACTTCGCGTCTCGGCAAACTACAAATTTCTTGTAGAGTGGACCTGGGTAAGATTGAGTTATCAACCCGGCCGAGAAGCTAATTTACAAGTGGCGCCCGAGCAGGGACGCTAGGCGTGAAGGGGCGTGGCACTAAGGTGGCCTAAAAGCCCATTAAAGTGCCTCCAGGGCTAGTTAAAACCAAAACGGCAAAAATAACTGAGAAGTTAGCTGCCTGCGGTATAGGAAAAGGGAGCATAGAAAGTCCCACAAGGGTGTCAGCAACAAATGCACACGTGCAGGCAGACAAGTGGGGACAACTAGAAAAGACAAAGCAGAGACTCGAAAACTAACGGACAGCCATAAAACTTCTCGCTGAGCGAGCGAGTTTGCGGCGAGCGTGCTAGCGTGTGTGCACACATACGGGCACACGCTCGAGTCGAGTCGGCAGAGCGCGCGTCAACGGGACAGCTGCGAAGGCCCACCGTGGGCCTGAACGAATGTATTCATTAAAAGTTCGATGACTTCGTTCTATTGTCCCTAATGTTTGATGATGCGACATTATTTGCGCTTTTGCTTTATATTGGAATGGCTACTAAATATTTTGTAAGGTCACATATTAATGTGACTATGTATTCATTGCCATTTTCCGATTTAGGTAGCGGACCAATTGTATCCACTATCACTATATCGAAAGCATTCACAGGTGTTTCTGTGAGAGTCAAAGGAGTTTTGGTGTGCGTCTTGTTTTATCTACGTACGTACTCTTTTATAAGACGTGTCATATTTTTCCAGTAGTAGTGTCTTTTTGTTTTCGCTAGCGTTCTTGTTGTGCCGCTATGACCTCCTTGAATTGGGTCGTCATGGTATGTAGACAATATCTGTTGTATCTCTTTTTCATCTTTTATTTGGGTCACTGGCTGGAGTAGCGCTACTCTTAATGATTTTAATATTTTATTGCCCATATTTTTAAATGAATCTATTGAAACTGATTCAAAGATCTTTACGCTCGGTGCCACTTTGAGTTGGTTCAATTCTTGCGATAATTTTATTTCCATGTTTAAATAAACATTTAGATTCTGTTATGCGCAAGGTTTGGCATTCACTTGACCATTATAAAGGAACATTCTTTTTACATAATCTAGTTATGTGCCGTGAATAATCGGCGAAGTTTTTTATAAATCGACGATAATAATTGCAGAATGCTACAAATCGTCTCGCGCTGTCCGCATCATGAAGGACTGGATAATTTTTGATGTTGTCAAATTTCTTGTCATCTGACAATACTTCTTTTGCATTTGTGACCTAAGAATTTCACTTCATGCATGAAAAATGAACATTTTTCCTGATGCAACTTTAGGTTATATATCCTACAAATATACATACATTCTCTGAAATGAATTTGGTGCTATTTTAAGACCAAATGGTAATCGCGTGAAGGGATATGAGCCAGTGCTCGTTGAAAAAGATGTTATATTTCTTGAATTTTCTTCAAGTTCAATTTGGTGGAAACCTGACATTAAGTCAAGGCATGAAAAGTATTTAGCTCAGCCCAGTTGGTCTAAAATATCATCAATTCTGGGAAGCGGGAATTTATCAGAAAGAAGTTTTTTATTGATTTGGCGATAGTCAATTACTAATCACCATTTCTTTTCTTCCAAATTTGGTAATGATTTTTTCGAATTACTTGGGATCTGGCTGGCAGAAGAACTGTATTGTTGCCAGCACTATATGTTATCGGAACATAAATAGGATAATTTAAGGTTGTAATTGTTGTGGTTGTAATTTCTGCCACGATTATAACCTCGGCCTCCTCTATTATTGTTCTTTGCACCTTGTCGATAATAAAGGACAGTGTTACTTTGACCAGTTATCTCCGTGCAGCTATTGTCAAATTTGGAAACGGCATCATTCATATTTGTGAATGTACCTGCCTGCATGATAAGTTTTACCTTATCAATTGAACAATTTTGGGTCATAGCTTTTACAGCCGTTGTAGTGCTGTATTTGTTTGCAAGTGATTGGCTTAGACCTTCACTGATATAAGCGCCTTCAAGGCCCTTTGCCAGTTTTTCCACCTCTTGGGTGTTTTGGTTAGCCGTTTTATTTTTCTGTTGCAGATTAAGAAGCTTAGCAGATACAACTTCTACCAATTCTCCTTTTACTGCATTTGATAGTTTCGTAATGATTGCAGCAATTGTCTGCTCAATACTTATTAAATTTCTGGCATGGCCTTTTAGCTTTTTTTTATAAGGCTTATGGCTGTTATCTCATGTGTGCCTTTTAATAGGTTCGAAGAATCTAGAAAACTTTGTAGATTTTCCGGCTTACCGTCAAACTCTGGTATCAGAGATGTGGCTAGCTTGATAAATTCTACAACTGTTTGTGCCATTTCAGAGATTGTTATTATTTCCGGTTAGGTTTCGATTGGATCGCTTTCTTCTAGTGTTTCAATGTCACTATCAGATTCAGCGTCGCTTGGTTGAATTGATTCGTCTAATTCTTTTAATTGGTCGGGATCAAACTCCGCCAATTGATTAAGACTTTCTGGCACGTTTATCTGAATATGTCGCCTATTGGTGAAAGTAATCAATCTTGTGTTTAGGGATTTTATTACCCTTAAACATTTACTATTGTGCTCAGATGGGAATTTATTTTCATAACTATGTACGGTAACTATATTATTGTATTCCCTTACTAATATTTCTATATGGTTTTTAAGTGTTTCCGCTTTTATAACATTTGTAAGATTTATCAAATTTGTAACGAAATGCGTTTATATGTTTCGAAATTTCGTTCCATTCCATTCTTTTACTGTAATTTTCTTACTTTTGTAAGCGTACTAACCATGTAGTTGCTATACCTTAATATGGGTCTTATTTTCTGTTAATTTTACCCTGACATATGTTAGTGTTGAAATTACCATTGTGTTTTCTGCTTTATCGCAGTGTATAAGTGGGCTACAGATTCCGCCGAAAGCTTCTATATAATCAGTCTCGAAGTGATATACTGATATGTATTCGCTATGGGAATGTAAAACTCTGATCGCATTAATGCGAAAATTTGGAGAGCTTTCGTAAACGTGATCTTTTTTCTCCTTATTCATTTTTAGATCTTATCTAAGTTATTTGCCCTACTCATGTATCTTTTCTTAATAATTTTATTATTCTTAACATAGATTATAAGCAGAAATTGCAAAACTAACACTATCGTGATAATTAATAACAGGATCCACAACTATTTTATATCGTCTGTGTGATCAATTATCTTGACGTTGTTTACAACGTTGGCAGTATTGTCTTTTGCCTCACTAGAATCACTAAACCATCTCATTATTTAATATAATTGTTTTTGTATATATTCAATGAAACATTTTTTTTTTTTGTTTATGAATGAAAAAAAATGTGTTTTATTAAACATTTTTATTTTTCATAATTTTTTAATTGTGGGATTACGTAAAGAAAGATAAATATTTTCTTCTTTGAAAATCAAAAATGTTGGTTATATAATGTTTTTAAAGTGGAACTAAACAGGAAACTGAACCGGATTAATAGGTTTTTCTTTTTATTACGCATCTGTACGTCTACATTGTTCGGTAGTTCATAAGCGACAGACAATGGTATACTTAAGAATAAGAATAAGCACAAAGCAAAAACAAAAGACTTAAGTGTGACCAGGATTCAAATATTAGTTGTTGCCGAAAAACTTATGCATATTTCAATACTCCTTCTCAACAATTACATACTTGAAAACTTATTAATAACAATTCATTTCATTAATACATTTTACATGCTTGTTCTTTTGCAAATTTTTAGTTAGTACATCGGCAATCATATCATTAGTACCTATATATTTAACATCTATTTCGTTCTTAGAATATAGCTCAGCGTACATGGTGAAACTTTATGTCGATGTGCTTACTACGTTTATGTAAAATTGGATTTTTAGCTAAGCACTGTGCGCTTTGATTATCGCAATACAATAAAATAGGCTTGGTTTCAATAAATCCCATTTCATGCAACAATTTTTTAATATATGTTGCTTCCCTTGCTGCGGTAGATAAGGCAATATATTCGGCTTCAGTGCTGCTTAACGCCACCAGACTTTGTTTCTTCGATTCCCACGAAATCGCGCTGCCTGCACCAATAAAGACATATCCACTATATGATTTTCGATCTGCAGCATCGTTCGCCCAGTCTGCGTCGACGTATCCATAGATCTGCTTGCCAGTATCCTGATAATGAAGTCTCATATTAGCCGTGCCTTTTAAATACCTTAGCACACGCTTCGCTGCAACTTCATGCTCCTTGTGAGGGCCGGCATTTCGTTGTGCCAGTTTCGCTACCGAATGTAGTATGTCCGGCCTGGTTGTTATGGCTAAATACATCAAAGAACCTATCAATGATTGGTAGCTCTTTTCATTAACCATCTCGCAGTTGACGTCATCACATTTGACTTGGTGACCTGCATCCAGTGGTGTAGCTACAGGCCTACACGTTGACATGCCCCAAGTATGTAGCATTTGTTCCACATACTGCTTGTGGCCGATTGTTATGCTTCCAGTCTCCCCTTCGCGCTCAATTTCTATGCCCAAGAAATGGTTGAGCTGGCCGCCATCAACAATGTCGAATTCCCTGGCAATGGACGCTTTGATTTCCAACAATTCGTCTTTATTTGAGCTGGCAAGTAAAATATCATCAACATAAACTGCAATAATATTAATTTTACCTTGCCCATTGCGATATATATACACAGGGCTCGCTGACACATGGAGTAAAACCCAGTTTTTTCAAGACTGCGTCCAGTCTACGGTTCCACTCTCTACCGCTTTGCTTTAGCCCATAGAGAGATTTTTTTAGTTTCAAGACTTTATCAGGGAATTCATCGCTTACGAATCCGTCCGGTTGTTTCATATAAACTTCCTCTGAAAGCTCACTATTCAGGTAGGCAGTAGACACGTCCATCTGATGCACAAACAACTTATGTTCGACTGCCAATGCCATAATCATTCGTACAGACGAGTATCTCACAACTGGAGAGAACGTCTCAAAGAAATCAACGCCATATCGCTGCGCACATCCTTTGGCAACTAATCTTGACTTAAAGCGCTCTACATAGCCATCCTTGTCAACTTTTATGCCAAAGACCCATTTGCAGCCTATCGCTTTCTTATTCGCTGGCAATTCCACAAGCTCCCAAGTCTTATTGTCTTCAAGTGCTTTTATCTCCTTCTGAATCGATGCTGACCATTCTTGGCTCATTTCTGACTCATTTGCTTCGCTAAAATTTTCAGGAATGACGATTTCCTCTGCCTTCAGCATATTCAGACAATTATACTGCTTGCGGGGTCTACCTGGTTTTCCAGTTTTTATCTTTCGTGGACGCCCTGGACCACGAGCTTCACAGTTTACGGGCGGTTCTGCATCATCACTTTTTTCACTCTCATACTCGTCAGTATCTTTCCTTTCAGTATGTTGCCCTCCGATTTCAATCTCTGCCTGTGTCTGCAGGACATTCTCAGCCTCAGCCTGCTGATTTACTGTTTCACAATCATCAAACAGCACTGTTTCTTTTTTATCGCTTGCAGATCCACCTAAATTATTTTCTATAAAAATAACTTCTCTGCTTTCGACAACTTTCTTCGACTCTGGACAAAATAGGCGATATGCTTTTGCTGCCATCGAATAGCCAACCATTACATATTCGATTCCCTTTGGACTAAACTTATTTCTGTGCCCTTCCTTTAAGACAATTGCTTTTGAGCCGAAAATCTTCAAATGCGATACAGACGGTTTCTTGCCAGTCCAAACCTCGAATGGTGTTTTGTTAGCCAATGTCTTGGTTTCTGACCTGTTGCGTAAGTATACTGCAGTCCCTACTGCCTCACCCCATAGTGTTTCATCTACGCCCGAGTGTATAGATACTTCTGGCCATCTCTACCAGTGTGCGATTTGCTCGCTCAGCAACTCCATTTTGCTGCGGAGTATAGGGTACTGTCAGTTGTCTTTTAATTCCGTGTTCCGACAAGAATTTTTCAAATTCGTGACTAACATACTCGCGCCCGTTATCGCTTCGAATTGATTTTACCTTTTTGCCGCATTGTCTCTCGGCAAACAAAACAAAGTCCTTAAACGCGCTTAATATTTGGTCGCGAGACTTCAAAAAATACACAACTGTGTGACGTGAGTAATCGTCAATAAATGTTGCAAAGTATCGTGCGCCCCCGGCAGACGGTCTGCTTATTGGTCCACAAATATCAGTGTGAATCAAACTCAATAATTGAGTCGCACGATTTTCAGAAGCTTTTGGAAATGGTTTTACACTTATTTTACATTTTGCACAGGTTTCACACAAATCATTTTTTATTTCAAAATTTTTATTGATTGATTTTAAGCCATGCACCATCTCACCACTTGCCATTTTCCTTAAACTGGCCAGATTTAAGTGTCCAAATCGATAATGCCATTTCCATAACTCAGTGCTGCTTGCCTTAGAGTACATACACTGTTTCATTTTAACATCAATGGTGAACAAATCACCTCTCTTGTATGCTCTCAGTATATTCACATTATCTCTGTCTTTTATCACTGCTCTGTCTTTATCAAAAGTAACTCTGTATCCTTTTTCTACAGCTTTTGATACCGATATGAAGTTTGCTTGCAACTCATTAACAAACAACAATTTTGCAGTTCAAGATAAAAATTTCCGACAGTAATACATACAGTACCAATGCCGTCGGCAACTATAAAATTTTCTCCTGCAAGCAATATTTTCTCTTTGTGCTCTTAATATCTACAAACCATGACCTACACAACACATGTGAGCAGTTGCGCCACTATCCAGACACCACGTCGATTTTGTCAAGTTGTCGCTTTTCTGCACATTCGCAAGTATGGCTAACGATCGCTTCATTTCAGCGTTTCTCTCTTTGCCTTCTTTACTTTTATCTTTTTCCTTGCACTCAGCAATAAAATGACCTTCGCGGCCGCATCTATAACATTTTTTATTCCTTTTCGGATCTGTTTTCTGATGCGCATTTTTTGTACGCGACACAAATGCTTGCTGTATGCCATTACCCACTTCTTCGTTGTTTGCTTGTTGTCTTTGTCCTTCTTCAATAATTTTGATTTTCAAATCAGACAAGGACGGCAACTGTTCACGCGTTTCGATCGCTACAACAAAGTTTTCGAACTTTTTTCCTAATCCCGTTAACAGCAAATTGTGAGCATGTCTTCATTTATATTCATTTCGATTTCTTTTAATTTTTCAACTATGTTGGAAAACTATTTATATAGTTTTGCACACTTGCACCTTCTGGATACTCAATGAAGCAAACTTTTAAATAACGCAATTTTTCTTGCTGGCCCGCGCGGTTGATACACACTTATCAGCTTCTCCCATGCTTCTTTAGACGACACGCAATTTTTTATGAAATTAATCTGCGACGCTTTAACAGCCAGCAATATGTTTGCTAGTGCCTTTTCGTCCCGTGTATCAAACTGAGCCTTCTGTTCTTCGCGTCACCTTCATTTTTAACGATTCTTCCATACTATCGGCATAGATCATTTTGTACCAATATGCTTTTCATTTGCACTGACCACACCTGTTGGTTATATAATGTTTTTAAAGTGGAACTAAACAGGAAACTGAACCGGATTAATAGGTTTTTCTTTTATTACGATCTGAGTTAATTGTTCGGTAGTTATAAGCGACAGACAATGGTATACTTAAGAATAAGAATAAGACAAAGCAAAAACAAAAGACTTAAGTGTGACAGGATTAAATTTAGTTGTTGCCGAAAAACTATATATTTCAATATCCTTCTCAAAATTAATACTTGAAAATTATTAATAAAATTATTTCATTAATAATTTTACTGCTTGTTCTTTTGAAATTTTTAGTATAATCGGAATATATTTAGTACCTATTATTTAACTTATCGTTCTTAGAATATAGCTGCGTAATGGTGAAATTTATGTCGATGTGTTACTACGTTTATGTAAAATTGGATTTTTAGCTAAGCACTGTGCGCTTTGATTATCGCAATACAATAAAATAGGCTTGGTTTCAATAAATCCCATTCAAATATTAGTTGTTGCCGAAAAACTTATGCATATTTCAATAAAAAATAAAATTTTAGGTGATAATCCCACATAGGCTTGAAATTAGAACTTAATGTTAAAGCAAATTGGGGCATTCGCAATTATGTAGCCCGTTTGCGTTGTTTCGCACCAGTGCAAAGCTGCTCATCTAGGTGTTGAAGACGCTCTGTGTAGTGTTGTCGGTCTGATTCATCTTTGGCTAACTGAATCATTTCCTTGACTAGTTGCCGTTGCTGCAAAAGTTTCACTCTCCGTCCACTCCTTTTGTGCTTTGGTATCGCTTGTTTTTCTTGTCGACCCGGTACTCAGCTATTGTGAGTGGGCGTGGTCCATTGGCTGGATTTGCCTGCAAGGCCTCTTGCAACGTCGGCAAATCCCTTTGCTTTGATGGCTCCTCTGCCATCAATTATCTGCAGCTTTGGTTGTTTAAGTTAATTTAACAGTAGATGACGTATCTTGGAGCCGATTGCTTTCCTATAACCGCACCAGTGTCACCAGTTGCATTATAAAGCAGATCTTGAATCAGCTAGGCTTAAGTCGTGGATGCATGTGTGTGATAAAATAGTAGCTCTTTGTTTGTGAATAATGTAATGATCGGGGTCGATCAAATGTCAGGATCGGCCGAATGTAAAGAGTGACCATTAATGTGAACTTTTAAAAGTCAACAGCCACTACATCTAGTGTTGAAAAGTAAATTAATAATAATAATAATTTAAAAATATTTTAAGACATTTATAATTATTTTTAAAATAAAAGTTGGGTACTCTAGAGAAAGAGAAGAAGAGAATTCGTATAAGTGACGCCGACTCATAAAATAAAAAAATAAAGAAGATTACAGAATAAATACAATATTAAAAATTGGATGGTAACAAATTAAAGGTATTTTGGGGTCGTATACTTGAGCTCAGGGTATTTTCTAGTTGGGCAACTCCGACTATAGCACTGTAACTTGTTATAATTTTAAAGGGTCCTAGCTATTTATCTTCTAGCTTATGATCTGTTTCATTCCTTAGTACCTCTTGGAGTCTTAATTCTAATTTAAAATCTGATACTTTCCTAATATAATTTTGTGTTTCTTATTATTTTCAATCATTATTCAAGTTTTCTTATAGACTTGTTCTTATCTTTTTTTTAGATCCTTTTCCGTAATCTTCTGTATTAAAAAATTGTTCTATTTTATCTATGCTTTTAAATTGATTTGGTAGGATTGGTTGCTTGAAAAAAACTAGTTCATATGGTATGGACAATAATCATGTGCCATGGATGGTGTTGTATTGTAGCAATATAGAAAATATTGAAACCATACTTCCCGATCAGTTTTATCCACTGATATGTAGGAACTTATGTATTAATTTAAGGTTCTGTGACTTCGTTCAACAGTTCGTTACGTTTGGTGATGGCGTGCTGTAGTCGTAATTATGTCTGTTTTTGGATACTTCCATAAGTCGTTAATAATGGAATTCTTGTATTGAGTACTTATGTCCGTAATAAACGTCTTCATTGTGCCGTACTTTAAAATAAAAGATTCGAATATAGCTTTTGCTACGCTTTTTGCGCTTTTATTCGCTATAGGTAAGGCACGAAGATATTCTGTTAAATCACATATTAGTGTTACTGCATACCGTACTTTAAAATAAAAGATTCGAATATAGCTTTTGCTACGCTTTTTGCGCTTTTATTCGCTATAGGTAAGGCACGAAGATATTCTGTTAAATCACATATTAGTGTTACTGCATTCTCTGACTTTGGTAATTGACCTATAGTGTCAACAATTACCCCGTCAAAAGCGTTTGTTGGTGTTCCAGTTACAATCATATGTGTCTTAGATCCCAGTCTTAGTGTGATTGGTAGTTTTAGCTTCATGACATTTCTAACTTTTACGTACGTACTCTGTTATATGACGTATCATATTTTTCCATAGTAATGTCTCTTAATTTTTGCTAATGTTTGCGAAATGCCTGTATGACTTCCTTTCATGGGTTCATCATGGAATGTAGACAATATTGAAATGCAAACTGATGTCTTTTACAATGACTTCAGTAAGGCGTTTGACTCCGTGCACTATGACATTTTACTTTTTAAACTTGACCGAATAGGTTTTCCTCCGTCTCTGCTGAGGCTGACTACCTCTAACTAGGTTCACGTTACTTATGGTGTTCCTCAAGGTAGTCATCTTGGACCTTTACTCTTTTTATAAATGATCTGCCCTCTGTTATATCCCATGCTCGTGTACTAATATATGCGGACGACGTGAAACTTATTCTATCATACACCAATCCCCTAAATCATTCTCGACTTTAAGACGATTTGAACGCTATGCAATTTTGGGGCTCGGCCAATCAATTGCATCTGAATTGTTCAAAGTGTATGTTTATGATATTCAATCGTCAGTTATACAATCGACAATTCCTCATTGCAACGTATACTAACTAAGGATCTAGGCGTTCTTTTTGATTCTAAACTCTATTTCAATCTTCACATAGATACCATCGTTAATGAGGCAAAAGGTGTACTTGGATTCATTAAACGATGGTCTAAAGAGTTTAACGATCCTTTTATAACGAAACTTCTGTACATCTCTCTTGTTCGTCCTATCCTTGAATACTGCTCTTGCATTTGGTCTCCGCAGTATAAAAATAGCCAGGATCGTATTGAATCTGTTCAGAAGCAATTTCTGCTTTTTGCCTTACGAGGTTTAAATTGGGACCCTAATCTTCGGCCATCCTTTTCCAGCAGGCTGCTTCTTCTTAATCTTCCGTCGTTAACCAACTGTAGGACAATTCTCGGTGTTGTCTTTGTACAAAAGTTGCTTGTTGGCGATATAGATTCTCCTTTTCTGTTAGGGCGTCTTCAATTCTCTGTTCCGGCTAGACCAACCAGAAATTACCGCTTCTTATTCCTATCGGCGTGTACAACAGACTACGCTATGCACAATTCTTTTCGCGTGCTATGTAAAAATTACAATAGTTTGCATCACGTTTTCTCTACCGAACTTTCTTTACCCCTAATAAAATCGTTGCTTTCAGGATACCTTCGGGAAGTCACTAACCATTCCCAGCTATGAGCAGGAGCATGGCTAGCCGGACTGGCTGTAAATTTTCCCCCACTTACTTTCCTAATACTATCTTTTTAGTCTACCTACTTAACACTCTGTATTCTAGCATACAGTTCTATACTTATTAACAACCCTAGGCGTGAAGGGGCGTGGCACTAACGTGGCCTAAAAGCCCATAAAAGTGCCTCCAGGGTGAGTTAGAACCAAAACGGCAAAAATAACTGAGAAGTTAGCTGCCTGCGGCATAGGAAAAGGGAGCATAGAAAGTCCCACAGGGGTGTCAGCAACAAATGCACACGGGCAGGCAGACAAGTGGGGACAACTAGAAAAGACAAAGCAGAGACTCGAAAACTAACGGACAGCCATAAAACTTCCTGCTGAGCGAGCGTGCTAGCGTGTGTGCACACAGTGTGTGCACACATACAGGCACACGCTCACACGCATAAGCCGAGAGTCATCAGTGGTGCCTGCGTGGCGATGGTAGCGAAGGCCGTGGAGATTAGGAAGATACAAACGAGGATACGGCTGGCGGACGGATCAAGATTACACGTCGCGCGGATGCTGCACGCGGGAGTAAGTTTAGCGGAGCGTACGATAAGCGTGCCGCTACTAATCATGACGCCGATGCTAGACCAAGTGATCCTAGGTATGGACTTTCTGCGAGCGATAGGTAAGACGATTCGTTGCGGGGACAGCGAGATGACGTTAGGAAAGGGGCGATTGGCTGCCCTGCGGAGCGGATTCCGGAGGCAAGGTTGGGGATTCGGCAGGGGGTAGCGGTCCGTCCCGCGGAGAGAATCCCGGAGGCACGATCGAATGATCGAGGTATGTCCAGGGTGCCAGTGAAGGCACGGTCGGACAATAAAGGTATGTCCAGGGTGCCAGTGAAGGTGCGGTCGGACAATAGAGGTTTGTCCAGGGTGCCAGTGAAGGTGCGATCGGACGATAAAGAGGTGTCCAGGGTGCCAGTGAAGGCACGGTCGGACAATAAGGAATGTCTGGCTATAGTTTGGTCAATCCGCAAGTTGAGATGTTACTTGGAGGAGTACAGGTTCGACGTCATTACCGACCACATGGCACTTAAATGGCTCAACTCCATAGAGAGTCCATCTGGAAGGATAGCTCGATGGGCCTTAGAGTTGCAGCAGTTCCAGTTCGACGTGCAGTACCGACGGGGGAAGTTGAACGTGGTAGCCGACGCAGTGTCCCGGCAGCCACTGGAGGCATGTCGTCAGGCCGTGGAGGAGCAGCACCAATGTGGATGGACAGCTCGTATGCTGGAGAAACTTGCCAAGGAGAGCAAAATATTCGGACTATGCTGTCGAGAACGACCAAATCTATCGCCACCTGGGACACAGAGCCGACGACGAGGACTACGTGCCATGGAAATTGTGCGTCGCCAGTAACCAGACGCAGAGAGTCCTGCAGGAGTGCCACAATGCCCCGACGGCAGGGCATCAAGCGGTGAGGAAGACGATATCCCGACTAGCACAGAGGTACTACTGGCCAGCGATGTTTCGGGACGCCGCACGACGCCGCATGCTGACGCGCCAGGTGACGGAACCATGGGCCATATTATGCGCAGACTTCGTGGGGCCGCTACCACGCTCGGAGCATGGTAACACCATGTTGCTGGTATTCCACGACGCGTTTAGCAATTGGGTGGAACTGGTTCCTTTGAGGCGAGCGACGGCGGAACATTTGCAGAGGGCGTTCCGGGAACGGATACTTTGCCGATTCAGAGTCCCCCGGAAATTTGTGTGCGACAACGGAGTGCAGTTCACAAGCCGAACATTCAAGGCATTCTTGACTTCGATCGTCGTGGAGGTGCAATACATGGCGCCATACTGCCCCCAGGAAAACCCTACCGAGCGGACGAACCGGACGGTCAAGACGATGATCGCCCAGTTCATCGAAGGACGTCACAGCTCGTGGGACGAGGTCCTACCCGAGATAACGTTGGCGGTGAATTCAAGTGTGACGAGGTTACGCCTGGGCCCGCCACTGTTCAGCAAACGCCAGGAGAAAAGGCCCAGCGTCTGAGGGAGGTGTTCGACATCGTCCGTCATAACTTGCAGGGTGCTTCCCAGGACCAGGGAAGACATTACAATCTACGACGATGGGAATGGCGGTCAAAAGTGGACGAGCAGGTGTGGCTACGCCAACACCAGTTGTCAAAGGCTGCCGACGGATTCGCGGCAAAACTAGCGCCGAAATTCGACGGCCCCTTTCGGGTCGTGAGGTTCATGTCGCCCAATATCGTGCATTTGGCGCGCGATGGCGAACGGAAGAGGCGCGTAGTGAACATCGCCCAGCTGAAGGCCTATCATGGACCACCTGGAGATGACTACAACGAGGCCGGAGGGTCAGGAGACGACTGACCAGGCGAAAGATAGTTTAAGAAAGAAATTTGTAATGTGTGTGTGTGGGTCAGGAGACGACTGACCAGGCGAAAGATAGTTTAAGAAAGAAATTTGTAATAGGTTTAACTAGCTATAAGTTATGTCGTGATAAGCTGCACCAGAGGGGGGGCATTAGGATAGTAGACAGGTCGTGGTGGATGCTAAGGGGGGGGAGAACGAAATGTTAGAGGTTCCCGCGCTTACGCCGAAATCGCTTCTGCGTGGGCGACGGTAATTCCTCGTTTTAGGGTGACCATCACCGACGCCCACAGGGTGATAATCACCCGCCGTCAACAAAGGGGGGGGGGGGTGTGACGCGGAGTCACAGTGAGGCCCGCGCCCAAACATAGATATAAAGAAAAATGAAATAATTAGTAATTATATTGTTACCATAGGCTAAGTATAATGAGAATACAATGAAGTAAATGAAGTCACTTATCAGTTAAGGGTATGCGTACTAAATTAAGAGAGCCCGATTGCAAGCGCAATCGAATTAAAACTCTGTTGAGAGAGCCAAGCTCAGAAGGAGGATTTTTGCCGCAAAGGGCGAAAAGAGGGTCGTGAGCTGCTACTGCCGATCAGCATCTTCACTTTGGAATCGACAAGCGTGAGTATCGGACATGCATACGTAACGAAGGGCAGAGTTTAGGGACCGCGAGTTAGCTGCCAGGTTAGGGAAGAACAACCTAGAATTGACGGTGCAGCAAGGCTAGGCAGGTTAATAAAATAAATAAAACGGAAGTGAACGTACATTGAATAAAACGGTGTTTGCGTTGTCTGTGTAGAAACTGTGCATTTGTAGGCTTTCGTCTTGCAGCGGAGCGGTCCCAGTGGCACCCATCACGCAGGCCGACTCTAACCTAACCGCAGCGGAGCGATTCCGGCGGCTTCCCTTTTTCCTTATCAGAATTACCAACCACTCTGTGGCAGAGTCATCCCGACGGCTCCATACCCCCTTTTCAACTTCGCGTCTCGGCAAACTACAAATTTCTTGTAGAGTGGACCTGGGTAAGACTGAGTTATCACTACTACTACTACTACTACTACTACTACTACTACTACTACTACTACTACTACTACTACAACTACTACTACTACTACTACGCTACTTTACACAAAGAAGACTCCTACAGGATCTTATCAAGACAGCGACAACGCCCCAGGAGAGAAATGAACAAATAAAGAATCTCGAAATCATCGAGCGACAACTTCGTTCTGGTGCGAAGATACGCAAACCAGTCAATGCCTAAATTGCCCTTAAATATAAACTCTAATTCAAGCCGATACGCGAAAGCGTTAGGCTTTTTACTAACACATACACATAACACATTTAAATTTGAAATTTACAATTATTGAACAGTTTTCAAAGACAAATTATTAAAAATGACAGAAACTAAAATATTAAAGTATAATTTTTTTTTTGGAAGAAAAAATAATTTTTGTTCAAAAAAAAAGAAGGCCATTGATAGATTTTCTTTAATTTACTTCCACTTGCTCTCAGAGTTAGAAAATATAAATTTTAATGCAAAATCATAAACTTTTCCAATATGGGTGGGTATGGCAGTGACGACAGTCAAACACAAGACAATACGGCCAACGTGGTCACTGAAGATATACAATCTTTGTGGGTCTTACTGCTCATTTTAAGAATCGTATCAGTTTGTCAATTTTTGTTGACCATTTACACAATAAAACACAATAAAATAATTAAAAAACGTTTTACGGGCAGAGCCGTCACCCTAAACGGAATATATAAACTCACAATTCTTTACATTAATCGAGTTAAAAACTCCAAAAAGGATAAAGATCATTAAATATATATAATTAAGTTTTACACGTTTAGTTATTTAAAAAAAATATATTTCAATTCTTTATTTTCACTAACGGCTACTTCTTATAATGCGTACATTAAAATTTGCCTCCCGAATATTAACTAACTCATCTATCTGTTGCGGTCGCTTAGCAAACTTCGTTTTGAGAGAGCTTGAGTCAAAATTGAGTGAAGGATAGTACTCTGATGGGAACATTGACAGTGGCGTGATATTTAGGGTGAATTGTTTATGTCTACAGAAGGGGGACAGTTTGATCTTGACCAATGTCGATGTTATCACCAGGCTTTTTGTTTACAGTATTGGACATGTTTATACTTATACTTATGCTTGTGTGCTAAGTTATGTTAAAGGGTGGGTGCGACTATGGATATGTCACTCCCCCAACCATTAGAAAAGTGCCTGTCCTCAGGTGTTTAAGTTTGGGTAAAGTGTAATATTTTCTTTTTTTACAACTGGTGTATTTTCTATTTTTGTAGGTGTTTCTTCTACTTTTGGTTTTTTATATTTAATTATTAATTTCTTAGGTATGCTTTTGAACTTTTATGTTAAATACAGTGTTAGTCTTATTAATATGACTACAAATATGGTTATTGTAATTACCTGGATACGTCACTATATATATAAAAGACCCGAATTTTCGAATAAACGCGTTAACTACTTTACAAAAACATCGCGAATTCATTAGCATATATCAATTCGAAACGAATACATGAGCACATTCGGCCATAACACTAGCCTATTAATTCAATACTCACAAATCAAAAAGGGAAAAGTACTTAGTACCTTGCCATATGTATATACAAGTCCAAATGTATAAATCAAGACCACTCGATACTAGGGCCGGCAATATTATTTCTGATGCGATTACATTGTTAAGCATTCCTAAAATATTATGGAATGGAATACATTAGCGAAAACCATTAATGACTACAAAGATCAATTTGATAAGTCATACAAATGCGTTAATAGAGATACACCAATTAAAGTTGAAACACCTATATACCATGTTCAGAT
>JAWNOR010000208.1:685000-767500 GCA_035045885.1 Drosophila borealis
TAACCGCTCGGGTAATGAATGAGTTATTTGTTAAGTTAAAAGATCTCGGTAATAATAAAAAAGACGTCTTATTAGTTTCAAGCATTGGTCGAGAGTGTTCTCTGTAGTTATGTATATATAAATATTACATACTCAAGAAGTGCTTACGCTAGCGATCTCACGCTGCGGCCAGTCCGCATAAGTGACGGATCCTATTACTGCACTTATGTATATTTATGATTGTATAAACATAGCAACAAAGTGTCGTTATGTTATGAGTTGTTACTCTTACTTTTAAGTTGGGCATATGACCACTTGTTATATTGTATACTCTACAATACTGTGGGCATATGCTCATTGGCATACAACATACTACACCTCCCTTTTTAAAAAAAATAACGTAATATATTGTAGTTATTTAATATTAAAATTATTATTAGTATTATTTTTATATCTTTTATATACTATGTTGTATGTTTTTGAAATATATATAATTAAGTTTTACACGTTTAATTACTTTAAAAAAATATATTTCAATTCTTTATTTTCACTAACGGCTACTTCTTATAATGAGTACATTCAGATTTGCCTCCCGAATATTGACTAACTGATCTATCTGTTGCGGTCGCTTAGCAAACTTCGTTTTGAGAGAGCTTGAGTCAAAATTGAGTGAAGTTTGAGCTGCGTCAGCAATTATGTGTGGGATAGTACACTGATGGGAACATTGACAGTGGCGTGATATTTAGGGTGAATTGTTTATGTCTACCAAAGGGGGACAGTTTGATCTTGACCAATGTCGATGTTATCATCAGGCTTTTTGCTTACATACTTATACTTATGCTTGTGTGCTAAGTTATGTTAAAGGGTGGGTGCGACTATGGATATGTCACTCCCCCAACCATTAGAAAAGTGCCTGTCCTCAGGTGTTTAAGTTTGGGTATAGTGTAATATTTTCATCTTTTACAATTGGTGTATGTTCTGTTTTTGTAGGTGTTTCTTCTACTATTGGTTTTTTATATTTTATTATTAATTTCTTAGGTATGCTTTTGAACTTATATGTTAGATAAAGTGTTAAACTTATTAATATGATTACAAATATGGTTATTGTAATTATCTGGAATACATTGTTAAATTTTGTGTGTTCATTTATAATTTGTTTCGTTTGTGCAAACGAAAGTGGTTCTATTTTTATAAAATCATTGCTTACATAAATGTTTTGAGTATAATCTAACATGTTGTTTGAAATTGAAATTTCATTAATTTGCAGTGAACAATTAAAGATTTTTATTAGATTGTTTCCTTCTATTGTTATTTCGTTATTTATACAATTGTGGTTTAATATAGTTTTTGGTAAATTCCAAGTTAAAATTATATTTGGTTCTACATAGTTGATTTGAAAATTTTTGAAAGTTTTAGTATAACTACATTCTGATGTTATTTGGTTTAAAATTCCTGTCATGCATTCATTATTAATTAATTTTTTTGTTTCTTTGCTATAAACTTTTTTGTCTTGTGTAAAATATTTTTCATGAGCTATTTCTGTCAAAATGTTATTATTTTCGTATGGGTATGGAATTATTTCAAATACCGGGTTTTTTATTATTTGTATACTGTTCCTACTATGTTTACTAAACCTCTTTTGCTGCGTTTGGTTATTTTTAGGCCGTTTATTTCTCTGTTTAATTTTTCTACTAGGTATTGGATTTGTTTTAGGTTATTAAATTCTTTAGTTTGTTCAATTAAATTGTTAAAAGTTTCTTCGGTTTTTGTTATGTTAACCGTCAAACAATGGTATTCGTAATCTGTCGGAATGTCTATGGTTCCTGTTTTGAATATGAGATAACCGTTATGGGCTTTAATGGGATTAATTTCAATGCTTTGTGCATTTATATGGTTTACAGTTATTGATAGTAATATTATAATAATTAGTTTAAGCTGGTGCTTGTATGTTCTGGTCGCTGTCTGTTGTTGACCTGTAATTGTTATATTTACTTTGATTAGTCTTCTTTTTCTTTTTGAATTTGGTTTTGTAATGTATTATCTTCCTGCCTCTGTTTGTTTCCTCAAAATGTTTATCGTCGATTTGTCTTAGTTCTCCTGTTTTCTTGAACGGGGTTGTTGTCTTTGATTTAACTAACGGTGAATGTTTGTATCTTGTGTCAATTTCATAATTTGTTCGTTTTTTGTTGAGGTTATATATTAGTTTTTCTTTATTAGCTTGAGTGTCATACTCTGGTGTACCTGCGTATATGAATATGTCCGCTGGTGTTCTGTTAGTCGTTTTGTGTTTTGTCTTATGATTGTATGTGTAGAGTATTGTTTCAAATTTTGTAAGTTTATTTTCGACGTCTGAGTCGCTGTTAATGATTCTTAATTTTTCGTTAACTGTCTTATGAAATCGTTCTACGTCGGATATGCCGTTTTTACTAGTGGTTATATTAATAATTACTGCTTCTGATTTTAACCATAATTGTAAAGCTGTGCACATAAAAGCTGAGTCTTTGTCTGCTTTTATCTCACATTCGTTTATTAGATTTTGAATTAAATTTTGATAATCTGGGAAATAGTGGGTTTCTTAGAACCAATTAATAGTTTTTTCAATTCCTGGATGTAATAATTCTTTGTGTTTTTTTAATATTAGTTCCTTGAATTCTGCAAATGTTTGAAGATCTATTAATTTTTTACTAGTTTTCATTTCCTTTGTTAAATTATTCGGGCTTATTATTTCTAAGTAGGCTTCTTGAAAAATTGGAAAATCTGCTTCATTGTGGAAGTATAGTACACTTTTTTTTGTGCATAAATATTCTTTTATTAATTCTTTGGCATGTGCGTTAGTCATGTCTTTGTATGTAATTTTTATGTTGGTTTTATGAAAGTAATTTGTAACTTTTGTTACGTTCTCGGTTCCTTTTTCAAATTCTATTTGCCGATTATAATAATTAAGGGGTCTTTCTGTAATTTGTAAATGGTTACTGTTATCTTCCTGAGCACTATGTATAGTTGCTCTTGTGCTAATGGTATCTTCGCCTAAAAAGTTTTCGTTTAATTGGATTCTGGACAGAGCATCTGCCACATAGTTTTCTTTTCCTGGGACGTATTTAATTTGGAAATCAAACTCATTTGGCTTGATTTTCCATCGTTGTAATTTCATGTTAGGTTCTTTCAGGTTATTTAACCAGACGAGTGGTCTGTGATCACTAAGGATTTGAAATTGTCGACCAAAAATATAGGACCTAAAGTATTTAGTGGCCCAAACGATTGCTAATAATTATTTTTCAATCGTTGAATAGTTTATCTCATGCTCGTTGAGAGTTCTGCTCGCATAGCATATAGGCTTATGCTCTTGCGAAAGGACGGCCCCTAATGCCATATTACTCGCGTCTGTAGTTAATGAAAATGGTTTTTCGAAATTAGGGAAATTTGGTATAATTTTCCTATAGAAACCACTTAATCCTAGAAATGATTTAATTTCTTTTGGGGTTTTTGGAATTGGGAATTTGACAATTGCTTGTATTTTGTTGGGATTTGCTTTTATACCCTCAGTTGTGATGATGTGACCGAGAAATTCAGTTTCTTTTCTCATGAACTCGCATTTATCCAACTGTAGTTTTAAGTTAGCTTCTCTAAGCTTCTCAAATACTTTTTGTAGCGACAATATGTGTTCCTCCAATGAAGTGGAAAAATTATAATGTCGTCTAAGTAGGCTAGAATATCCTTAAAAATTAAATTTTCTAAGAGATTGTTCATACAACGTTGGAACGCTGCAGGTGCATTCTTAAGACCAAATGGCATGCGAGTGTACTCGTAATGGCCATGTTTAGTCGAAAATGCGGTCTTGGGTATTGAACCAGGATCCATTTGAATTTGGTGGAAGCCTTTGGCTAGATCAATGGTTGTGAAATATTGAATTTCCAAGTTTGTCTAATATTTCATCCATGATCGGGATAGGGCATTTATCATTAATAGTTAGTTCATTGAGATTGCGGTAATCTATGACTAACCGGAATTTTTGCTTTCCAGATGCATCGTTTTCTTTGGATGTGGATTTGCGTATGATATTTTGTTTTATCATATCGCTTATTTGTTTATTTACTTCCTCATCGTATATTTGTGGATATTTATATGGACGCTAATAAATTGGGTCCTCATGTTTTGTTAGAATTTTGTGTTTAATTGTACTAGTGAAAGTCAAATTGTCACCTTCATGGTACTGGATATCACGAAATTTATGTAAAACATTTTCAATTTTTTCTTTTTCTTCTGAGTTTAGGTGCTCTAGCCTAAACTCATTGTTTTCTGTTAATTCGTTATTAATAGCGAAGTTAAATGGTCTGTCCTCTTTTGAGGGTGGATCAAGGCACTCTTGTGCGGTCATGTCCTCTTCGACCTCTTCGTCATTATATCTAAAACAAAAGTTAAACTCTCCTAAAGTTACGGATCCTTGTGCATAGTAAATTTTCGCTTGACATGCTTCAAGGTATTCTCTCCCAATCAGAACATCATAATGCTCTGAGAAGTCGTGAATATAGAATTTTTGATTACTCGGACAAATTTTGCTTGCTCCTAATCTTATGCTTTGTTTTAATTCAATAGCACCATTTATGGTGTGAACCTTAAGTGTTTCGTTGTATATTGAAAAATTTAAGGTTGTTTTCATTAGGTTTATAGTTGAACCTGTGTCAATGACATTTTTGGAACTTCGTCATTAATAATCAATTTTATGAATGGATTTCTTCTGTTTGTTCCGAGGCTTGCTGATGAAAATTTTCGGATGTTTCCATATTCATCTGCCCACTGTTGGGGCGACGTTTAGTCGGAGGGTTTGGCGCATTGAAGCGTGAATGGGGCTGATTTTGATAGTTTAAAGGGTTTTGGGTTCTACCTTGATTTAATTTCTGTTGGAACTCGTGGTGAGCCTTTTGATTGTCTTCGGAATTAGTGTGCTGTTTATTTTGTACATGATAACTCTGATTCGAGTTGGAACAGCCACTTGAACTGGTGGCTGGGTTGACATTTTGCTGATAATTTCCCGTGTTCCTACGATTGTTATTTTGATTTCCCTGAACGTTATTAGTTTTAGGTCTATCAGTTACGCTATTTTCGTATAATCCTTCTCTTTGCGCTACTTGTTTAAGTTTCTGTGTCGACGTTATGTCGTATCTGGCTAACATCATGAAAAGCCTATCGGGTAATTTTTTTGTAATTACATCTTTTTGTGTTAATTGTGTTATTTATAGCATTTGTATAAAGTGTCGTATTGCTAGGTATATTTTCTAAAGCTAACTTGTTTAATATAACGTAAGATTTATTTTCGAGATCCTCGATGAACTTACGGACGTTTCCCTGGTAATTCGTGTTGTATAGGCGTCGAAGGAGTTCTTCAAATGGTGTTTGTACTTTGTATTCTTCAATCAGTGCGTTCCTCAACTCCTGCCAAGTGTTGGCTGCTGTCCTTTGTGAAACTCTCTGTGCATCTCCAGCAACTTGCAATTCGATGGCTCCGTATAGGATGCTGTGTTGTCTGACATCTCGGGTTGGATAAAAATATCCTACATCTTTATAATCGATCCTTTTAATAAATATGTAGACAAAGAGACAGGCTGACGGGCAGATATACAGAAAGTCACAGATAGACAGACAGAAAGGCAGACAGAGAGACCGTTAGATAGGAAGATAGGCAGACGGACGCACAGACCCACAGCCTCGCAGACAGACACACCGGCAGAGACAGAGAGGCAGACTTACAGACAGACAGATATGTAGACAGAGAGACAGTCAGACAGATAGACAGGCACACAGATAGACAGGCAGAGAGACAGACCAATAGACTCGCAAACAGTCAGACGCACAGGCAGAGAGAGAGAGAGAGGCAGACAGGCAGACAGACAGGCAGACAGACAGGCAGACCGACCGGCAGACAGACAGACAGATAGGAAAACAGGCAGACAGAAACGCAGACCCACAGTCTCGCAGACATTCAGAAAGAGAGGGAGATACACAGACAGTCAGGCAGACAGACTGGAATACATACAGCCTCGCAGACAGACACACCGGCAAAGACAGACAGGCAGATATACAGACAGACAGAGAGACGGGCAGACGGGCAGACAGACAGACAGGCAAACAGATAGACAGACAGAAAGGCAGACAAATAGACAGAAATGCAGGCAAATTGACTCGCAGACAGTCAGACGTACGGGCAGAGGCATAGACAGATAGGCAGACAGACAGGCAAACCGACCGGCAGATAGACAGACAGATAGGAAAATATGCAGACAGCCAGACAGATACGCAGACCCACAGACTCGCAGACATACAACCACACAGGAAGAGAGAGAGTGAGATACCCAGAGAGGCACACCGGCAGAGGCAGAATGGCAGACATACAGACAGATAGGCATACAGATAGTCAGACTGAAAAAGAGACAGACGGAACAATTCGGAGACAGACCGACAGAGAGGCTGACAGGATGATATGCAGTCAGACAGGCACACAGAGACAGACTTGCGTAGAGATAGACAAAGAGGAAGACAGACTGACAGACCCGCAGACTGACGGAATATTAGGATAGACAGGCAGACCTACCGACAGATAGTCAGACTGAAAAAGAGACTGACAGACATTCAGACAGACCGATATAGAGGGAGAGAGAGAGAGAGAGAGAGAGAGACAGAGAGAGAGAGAGAGAAAGGAAGAGAGACCTATTAATTCGCAGAAAGATAAGAAAAACAACATCTTCGCAGACAGATAGGCAGTCAGACTGACTGACAGAGAGACAGACAGGAATACCTACAGCCACGCAGACAGACACACCGGCAAAGACAGAATTTAATAACCTAATACAAATCCAATACCTAGTAGAAAAATTAAACAGAGAAATAAACGGCTTAAAAATAACCAAACGCAGCAAAAGAGGTTTAGTAAACATAGTAGGAACAGTATACAAATAATAAAAAACCCGGTATTTGAAATAATTCCATACCCAGACGAAAATTCAAAAATTTTCAAATCAACTATGTAGAACCAAATATAATTTTAACTTGGAATTTACCAAAAACTATATTAAACCACAATTGTATAAATAACGAAATAACAATAGAAGGAAACAATCTAATAAAAATCTTTAATTGTTCACTGCAAATTAATGAAATTTCAATTTCAAACAACATGTTAGTTAGATTATACTCAAAACATTTATGTAAGCAATGATTTTATAAAAATAGAACCACTTTCGTTTGCACAAACGAAACAAATTATAAATGAACACACAAAATTTAACAATGTATTCCAGATAATTACAATAACCATATTTGTAATCATATTAATAAGTTTAACACTTTATCTAACATATAAGTTCAAAAGCATACCTAAGAAATTAATAATAAAATATAAAAAACCAGTAGTAGAAGAAACACCTACAAAAACAGAACATACACCAATTGTAAAAGAAGAAAATATTACACTATACCCAAACTTAAACACCTGAGGACAGGCACTTTTCTAATGGTTGGGGGAGTGACATATCCATAGTCGCACCCACCCTTTAACATAACTTATCACACAAGCATAAGTATAAGTATGTAAGCAAAAAGCCTGATGATAACATCGACATTGGTCAAGATCAAACTGTCCCCCTTTGGTAGACATAAACAATTCACCCTAAATATCACGCCACTGTCAATGTTCCCATCAGTGTACTATCCCACACATAATTGCTGACGCAGCTCAAACTTCACTCAATTTTGACTCAAGCTCTCTCAAAACGAAGTTTGCTAAGCGACCGCAACAGATAGATCAGTTAGTCAATATTCGGGAGGCAAATCTGAATGTACTAATTATAAGAAGTAGCCGTTAGTGAAAATAAAGAATTGAAATATATTTTTTGAAAGTAATTAAACGTGTAAAACTTAATTATATATATTTCAAAAACATACAACATAGTATATAAAGTATATAAAAATAATACTAATAATAATTTTAATATTAAATAACTACAATATATTACGTTATTTTTTTAAAAAGGGAGGTGTAGTATGTTGTATGCCAATGAGCATATGCCCACAGTATTGTAGAGTATACAATATAACAAGTGGTCATATGCCCAACTTAAAAGTAAGAGTAACAACTCATAACATAACGACACTTTGTTGCTATGTTTATACAATCATAAATATACATAAGTGCAGTAATAGGATCCGTCACTTATGCGGACTGGCCGCAGCGTGAGATCGCTAGCGTAAGCACTTCTTGAGTATATAATATTTATATATACATAACTACATAGGCACATATGTACTGCAACTCTCTCTCTCTCTCTGCCGACGCTCTTAGCGGCAGAGCTCACTGAGAATATTGTATGTAATAAGCCAAATATAAAATTGAATAAAACCGAGAGAACACTCTCGACCAATGCTTGAAACTAATAAGACGTCTTTTTTATTATTACCGAGATCTTTTAACTTAACAAATAACTCATTCATTACCCGAGCGGTTATGTCTGAAAGAATCAATTATTCAATAAAAAATAACAAAATAAAACGAATAATTAACTTATATTTAATTTGTATGTCTGCCTATATTTCTCTCTCTCCGCTTGTGTGACTCGCCTTCTGTGATTCTATAGGTCTGCATATATGTCTGTAAGTGTGCATGTCTGTCTCTGCCGGTGTGTCTGTCTGCGATGCTGTAGGTATTCCTGCATAATTATCTGCCAGCCTGTCCGTTTATCTGTCTCTCTCTTCCTGTGTGTCTGTATGTCTGCGAGTCTGTGGGTCTGTGTGTCCGTCTACCTATCCTCCTACCGTTCTGTTTGTCTGCTTTATGTCTGACTATCTGTGTGCCTGTCTGTCCGTCTGCCTAACTCTCTGTCTACATATCTGTCTGTCTGTAAGTCTGAATGTCTGTCTGTATGCCTCTCTGTCTGTCTCTATTTCAGTTTGACTATCGGTATGCCTATCTGTCTGTTGTTGGGGTTGTTGTCTTTGATTTGACTAACGGTGAATGTTTGTATCTTGTGTCAATTTCATAATTTGTTCGTTTTTTGTTGAGGTTATATATTAGTTTTTCTTTATTAGCTTGAGTGTCTTACTCTGGTGTACCTGCGTATATGAATATGTCCGCTGGTGTTCTGTTAGTCGTTTTGTGTTTTGTCTTATGATTGTATGTGTAGAGTATTGTTTCAAATTTTGTAAGTTTATTTTCGACGTCTGAGTCGCTGTTAATGATTCTTAATTTTTCGTTAACTGTCTTATGAAATCGTTCTACGTCGGATATGCCGTTTTTACTAGTGGTTATATTAATAATTACTGCTTCTGATTTTAACCATAATTGTAAAGCTGTGCACATAAAAGCTGAGTCTTTGTCTGCTTTTATTTCGATGGGTTTACCCATTTGGTTGAATACTTGTATTATTGCTCGTTTGGTTTCTAACCAGTCTCTACTTTTTATTTCTATTAATGATGCAAACTTTGAATAGATATCAATGCAAGATAAAAATTGTTTATCTCCTATTATGTAAAAATCCATTACATATTTTTCTCGGATATTAGCGATTTCCGGAGTTATTTCGAAAGTTAATTTTGTATCCCTGTGTTCTGTTTTGGCGATTTTGCAAATCTCACATTCGTTTATTAGATTTTGAATTAAATTTTGATAATCTGGGAAATAGTGGGTTTCTTTGAACCAATTAATAGTTTTTTCAATTCCTGGATGTAATAATTCTTTATGTTTTTTTAATATTAGTTCCTTGAATTCTGCAAATGTTTGAAGATCTATTAATTTTTTACTAGTTTTCATTGCCTTTGTTAAATTATTCGGGCTTATAATTTCTAAGTAGGCTTCTTGAAAAATTGGAAAATCTGCTTTATTGTGGAAGTATAGTACACTTTTTTTTTGTGCATAAATATTCTTTTATTAATTCTTTGGCATGTGCGTTAGTCATGTCTTTGTATGTAATTTTTATGTTGGTTTTATGAAAGTAATTTGTAACTTTTGTTACGTTCTCGGTTCCTTTTTCAAATTCTATTTGTCGATTATAACAATTAAGGGGTCTTTCTGTGATTTGTAAATGATTACTGTTATCTTCCTGAGCACTATGTATAGTAGCTCTTGTGCTAAAAGTATCTTCGCCAAAAAAGTTTTCGTTTAATTGGATTCTGGACAAAGCATCTGCCACATCATTTTCTTTTCCTGGGACGTATTTAATTTGGAAATCAAACTCATTTAGTTTGATTTTCCATCGTTGTAATTTCATGTTAAGTTCCCTCAGGTTATTTAACCAGACAAGTGGTCTGGGATCACTAAGGATTTGAAATTGTCGAGCAAAAAGATAGGACCAAAATTATTTAGTGGCCCAAACGATTGCTAATAATTCTTTTTCAATCGTTGAATAGTTTATCTCATGCTCGTTGAGAGTTCTGCTCGCATAGCATATAGGCTTATGCTCTTGCGAAAGGACGGCCCCTAATGCCATATTACTCGCGTCTGTAGTTAATGAAAATGGTTTTTCGAAATTAGGGTATATTAAAATTGGGTCGGATGTTATGAGTTATATTGATCTTTGCTCCATTTTTAAATTTAAGTGTTAATGGTTTTACTATATTAGCGAAATTTGGTATAATTTTCCTATAGAAACAACTTAATCCTAGAAATGATTTAATTTCTTTTGGGGTTTTTGGAATTGGGAATTTGACAATTGCTTGTATTTTGTTGGGATTTGGTTTTATACCCTCAGTTGTGATGATGTGACCGAGAAATTCAGTTTCTTTTCTCATGAACTCGCATTTATCCAACTGTAGTTTTAAGTTAGCTTCTCTAAGCTTCTTAAATACTTTTTGTAGCGACAATATGTGTTCCTCCAATGAAGTGGAAAAATTATAATGTCGTCTAAGTAGACCAGACAATCCTTAAAAATTAAATCTTCTAAGAGATTGTTCATACAACGTTGGAACGCTGCAGGTGCATTCTTAAGACCAAATGGCATGCGAGTGTACTCGTAATGGCCATGTTTAGTCGAAAATGCGGTCTTGGGTATTGAACCAGGATCCATTTGAATTTGGTGGAAGCCTTTGGCTAGATCAATGGTTGTGAAATATTGACATTTTCCAAGTTTGTCTAATATTTCATCCATGATCGGGATAGGGTATTTATCATTAATAGTTAGTTCATTGAGATTGCGGTAATCTATGACTAACCGGAATTTTTGCTTTCCAGATGCATCGTTTTTCTTTGGAACGATTATTACTGGTGAGCAGTAAGGGGATGTGGATTTGCGTATGATATTTTGTTTTATCATATCGCTTATTTGTTTATTTACTTCCTCATCGTATATTTGTGGATATTTATATGGACGCTAGTAAATTGGGTCCTCATGTTCTGTTAGAATTTTGTGTTTAATTGTACTAGTGAAAGTCAAATTGTCACCTTCATGGTACTGGATATCACGAAATTTATGTAAAACATTTTTAATTTTTTCTTTTTCTTCTGAGTTTAGGTGCTCTAGCCTAAACTCATTGTTTTCTGTTAATTCGTTATTAATAGCGAAGTTAAATTGTCTGTCCTCTTTTGAGGGTGGATCAAGGCACTCTTGTGCGGTCATGTCCTCTTCGACCTCTTCGTCATTATATCTAAAACAAAAGTTAAACTCTCCTAAGGTTACGGATCCTTGTGCATAGTCAATTTCCGCTTGTCATGCTTCAAGGTATTCTCTCCCAATCAGAACATCATAATGCTCTGAGAAGTCGTGAATATAGAATTTTTGATTACTCGGACAAATTTTGCTTGCTCCTAATCTTATGCTTTGTTTTAATTCAATAGCACCATTTATGGTGTGAACCTTAAGTGTTTCGTTGTATATTGGAAAATTTAAGCAGTTTGTTTTCATTAGGTTTATAGTTGAACCTGTGTCAATGACACATTTTAGAACTTCGTCATTAATAATCAATTTTATGAATGGATTTCTTCTGTTTGTTCCGAAGCTTGCTGATGAAAATTTTCGGATGTTTCCATTTTTATCTGCCCACTGTTGCTGGGTCTTTGACGTTTAGTCGGAGGGTTTGGCGCATTGAAGCGTGAATGGGGCTGATTTTGATAGTTTAAAGGGTTTTGGGTTCTACCTTGATTTAATTTCTGTTGGAACTCGTGGTGAGCCTTTTGATTGTCTTCGGAATTAGTGTGCTGTTTATTTTGTACATGATAACTCTGATTCGAGTTGGAACAGCCACTTGAACTGGTGGCTGGGTTGACATTTTGCTGATAATTTCCCGTGTTCCTACGATTGTTATTTTGATTTCCCAGAACGTTATTAGTTTTAGGTCTATCAGTTATGCTATTTTCGTATAATCCTTCTCTTTGCGCTACTTGTTTAAGTTTCTGTGTCGACGTTATGTCGTATCTGGCTAACATCATGAAAAGCCTATCGGGTAATTTTTTTGTAATTACATCTTTTTGTTAATTGTGTTATTTATAGCATTTGTATAAAGTGTCGTATTGCTAGGTATATTTTCTAAAGCTAACTTGTTTAATATAACGTAAGATTTATTTTCGAGATCCTCGATGAACTTACGGACGTTTCCCTGGTAATTCGTGTTGTATAGGCGTCGAAGGAGTTCTTCAAATGGTGTTTGTACTTTGTATTCTTCAATCAGTGCGTTCCTCAACTCCTGCCAAGTGTTGACTGCTGTCCTTTGTGAAACTTTCTGTGCATCTCCAGCAACTTGCAATTCGATGGCTCCGTATAGGATGCTGTGTTGTCTGACATCACGGGTTGGATAAAGATGTAGGATATAATCGATCCTTTTAATTAAATCATTGAGATTTTCTGTTGATCCGTCAAAACTTGGCACCTGTCTAAGTTGTGAAAGGGCCTGGTTGAGGTGTTGTTCTGATAATTCCATCGTCATAATCTTAGTGTAATACACTTTTTGGTGCTTTTTTTTTTTTTAAATAGTTTTTTTTTCTTTGAGTTTGTGGTTCTTTGAACTTTTTTAGTTCTTTGATTTTGCACTTTGTTCTTGCACTTTTATTTCTTTGCACTTTGTTTTTAATTTAGTTTATAGTTTGTGATTAATTATTATTGTTTTAATGTTTTTTTTTTTTGTGTGTGTGTCTTATTGATAAGACCCAGTAATATCGTATTGCAGGGATCAAAAGATATGCAAAGCTAGTCGTTATTAACTGTAGTAGTTTTATTGCCCGAAGGGTCAATGTTATTAGAGTACTAATGACTCGAAGGTTCTTGTGCGGATACGTATTCGATAAAACGTTTGTTACACACCGACAACAATTTCGGATTGTGCTTTAGATCTAGGAATTAATTATCCTTTAGCGATCTTTACTTTTTCCCGACGTATCCTACCGGCTCCGCCAATTAAGTTTTACACGTTTAATTACTTTAAAAAAATATATTTCAACTCTTTATTTTCACTAACAGCTACTTCTTATAATGAGTACATTCAGATTTGCCTCCCGAATATTGACTAACTGATCTATCTGTTGCGGTCGCTTAGCAAACTTCGTTTTGAGAGAGCTTGAGTCAAAATTTAGTGAAGTTTGAGCTGCGTCAGCAATTATGTGTGGGATAGTAGTCTGATGGGAACATTGACAGTGGCGTGATATTTAGGGTGAATTGTTTATGTCTACCAAAGGGGGACAGTTTGATCTTGACCAATGTCGATGTTATCATCAGGCTTTTTGTTTACAGTATTGGACATGTTTATACTTATACTTATGCTTGTGTGCTAAGTTAAAGGGTGGGTGCGACTATGAATATGTCACTATATATATTCTTATTCTTTTTTTTTTGTGTTTTATTTATTAATCCTTTTTAGCCTATCCTTATGATATTTTTGTTCCCTATTTTTCTTATTCTTTATAATTATATTATTATTGTTTTCTATACTAATGACCTCAAATGGTCCTATATATGAATCTAATTTATGACCTGTTTCGTTATTTTAAGTAAACTTGGTTTCCTATTTCTATTTTAAAATCTAATACTTTCTTATCATTTATTTCTTTTTGCTTAATTTTATTTTTTTCTAAAAGTATTCGAGTATAAGAGATTATACGCGTTTTCTAGTCTAAACTTAACTTCTTTAGAATAATCTTCAATATTATATATAGGTTCTATGGTATTTACGCTATTAAATTGTATTGGTAAGTTATTTTGTCCACCAAATACTAGTTCATATGGACAATAATAATGAGTTACTGATGGTGTTGTGTTAAAACAATACACGAAATACTGTAACCATACGTCCCAGTCAGTTTTATCTACTGAAATATATGAACGAATGCACTCATTGAATGTCCTATGACTTCTTTCAATGGTACCTAATGTCTGGTGGTGGTGTGCTGTAGATGTTATGTTATCTATTTTTAAATATTTGCACAAGTCAGCTATAATGGAATTTTTATATTCTGTTCCCATCCGTCCGTAATGAACGTCTTCATTGGACCGTAATTCAGAATAAAAGATTCGCATATGGCTTTTGCGACAGTTGTTGCACTTTTGTTTGCAACAGGAATTGTTACTAAATACTTTGTCAAATCACATATTAAAGTGATTGCGTATTCATTCCCTTTTCCGAACGTGGTAGTGGACCAATTGTGTCTACTATCACTCTGTCAAAAGCATATTGTGGAGGTTCGGTTATTATCATAGGTGATCTTGTATGTTTCGTCGATTTCGACGTCAGGCATTTTGGACATTTATTTATGTACTCTTTTACATGTTTAGTCATGTTTTTCCAATAATATTGTCTCTTTATTTTTGATATCGTTTTATTTATACCTGTATGACCTCCTTGAATTGGATCGTCATGGAATGTAGACAATATAGCTTCCTTTTTCTTGTTCATTATTTAATGATTTTAAATTTTTATGGCCCATGTGTCTGAAAGTATCTATTGAAATTGATTCAAAGTTCTTTTCGCTCGGTGCTACTTTTAGTTGGCTGATTTTAGATACACCGGCTTGCCATTGAAGCCTTTGGAAAAACTGACCTAAGTCGAGAATTCCATTGGAGTACAAATCGCTAACATTAATTCTTGCTACAACTGTTTTTCCATGTTTCAATAAACATGCCGAATCTGTTATTCGCAAGGTCACTACTTTTCGTACCTCGTCATTTGTGATGACTTCGTATACGTTGGGCTTAGAAGCTTTTTCAAGACTTTGCTTGTGCGCAGAAATTGTTTTGTCTACTTTGGTGCCTGGTAGTGACTTTCAGGACTTTTCTATTCATGTCAATTAAGTCGGATATTGTTATCCTTGACAGGGCGTCTGCCACGAAATTATCTTTCCCTCTCAGATACTCTACCGTAAAATCATATTCTTCTAATTCGAGCCGCATGCATGTTAATTTTGAACTTGGGTTTATCATAGAAAATAAATATGTTAAAGGTATATATATGGTCGAAAATGTGTTATTGCCCAATGTATTGCTGCTAGTTCTTGTTCTGTAGTACTTTTATTGCTTTCACCTTTATTGAATGCTCTTGATGCATATGCAACTGGGAGTTGGAGTCCATTATAGATTTGAGTTAAAACTGCTCCACATGCTTGCTTGCTTACATCCGTGAATATGCAAAATTCTTTGCTAAAACCTGGGTACTGTAATAAATTTGGTTGAACAAGTTGATTTTTTAGGTACTGGAATGCCTTTTCACACTCTGTTGTCCATTCAAATGGTACATTCTTTTTACATAATCTTGTTATGTGCCGTGAATATTCGGCAAAGTTTTTTATAAAACGTCTCTAATAATTGCAAAATGCAAAGAATCTTCTAGCGCTGTCTGCGTCCGTAGGGACTGGATAGTTATTGATAACATCAAATTTTTTATCTTCTGGTAAGATCACTTTATCTGTGCATCTGTGACCTAAAAACGTCACCTCGTGCATGAAAAATGAACATTTTTCTGGATGTAATATCAGATTGTGTTTTCTACAAAGTTTGAAAACCTCTGTTAAGTTTTTAATCATATGCTGTTCAGAATAACCAATAACGATTAAATCATCCATGTAAAGGAAAGCTTGTGAAGGCTCTAGGCCTGAGAATGCTATTGTCATCATTCTCTGAAATGAATTAGGCGCTATTTTTAAACCAAATGGTAATCGCGTGAAGCGATATGAACCATTGCTTGTTGAAAAAGTCGTTATATTTCTTGAGCTTTCCTCAAGCTCAATTTGGTGGAAACCTGACATTAAGTCAAGGCATGAAAAATATTTAGCTCTACCCAATTGATCAAGAATATCGTCAATTCTGGGGAATGGAAATTTATCTGACAGAAATTTTTTATTTATTTGGCGATAATCAATTACTAATCGCCATTTTTTCTCTTTAGAGCCCGGAGGAGATTTCTTTGGGACTAATAAGAGTGGGCTATTATAAGGTGAAACAGACGGTTCAACAATATTTTGTTCAATTAACTTTCCAACTTGATGTTGGATTTCTTCTATTTGGCTATGCGGACATCGATAATTTTTAACATATACTGGCTCATCATCCTTAAGTCTCAGTTTTTGCTTATAGAAGTTGTTTGTTGTGATTGGTTCGGTTTCAAGTCCGAACACATCACTATACTCGGTGCATATTTCTTCAAATTGGTTTTTAAACAAAATTGGAAAATTGTTCTTTAATTTATTAATTACAGACTCTGTTCTATTGTCTTTTAGATATTGAACTACATCGTTGTTCGAAAATGATTAAAATTTTATGTTATTAATGCCTACTATTTGGCATTTATCTGTGGTATTTAAAAATCGGATAAAAGTATTTTGGGCTGTAGCAACAGTGTTTGCAACATAAACTCCCGGTTTAATTTCCTGATTTGGAATTAAAATGTTTTCTTCTGCTGAGGACAACTCTATTTTGCGTATCACTTGTGATCTTGCTGGTAGAAGTGTGGATTTGGTACCAGAACTAAATGTTATTGGAACATATATAGGATACGTTAGGTTTTGCGGTCTAATTATAAACCAATCCTTGGAACTATTTTAATCTAATTGGCAATTAAATGTTTTTATGAAATCTAATCCTATTATTCCATCGCAAGGGATTGCGAAATCTGAATGAAGTAGATGAAATTTATATGGAATAATGTATTTGTCTGTTTGTAGTTCGATTGAGACTAGTCCTTTGGAGTTTATTACTCCTTCTCCTATGCCTCGAATGTCTATAATTTTATTGATTTGGATGTCATGAAAGACATCAGAATTTTCTTTTATAATTGAAATATCTGCACCTGTATCAATCAAAAATGTTATCTTTTTATTTGTTGCAACATTTTTGAATGATACGAAATTGTTGAGTCTTAAGTTAACAGTATATATTTTACTGTTTAACCCTGAGTATCTGGAGGTGTCTGCGAGTTTCCCGAAGTATCTTGGGCAACTCGGACATTATTGTTATTGTTATTGTTATAATGATTTCTATTTTGGTTGTTGCTTCGGTTGGAATTATTCCTACCTCGGTTATAACCTCGTCCACCTCTATTGTTGTTTCTTTTATTATTATTATTGAAATTGTAGTTACCGCGGCCATTGCCTCTACTTCTTTGAGGATAGTAACTACCTCCTCCTTTATTGCGGCCTCGCTGAAATAATACTGTACTTGCACTTCCAGTCATTTCTGTGCTGCAGTGGATATATTTACTTATTACATCATTGAAAGTAACGAAGTTACCAACTTCCAGTATTACTTTCAGTTTCTCATGATCACAATTTTTAATCATTGCAGAAATAGACTCGTTTGTTGAGAATATTTCTGCATTGTTTGGGTCTAGGCCGTCATCAATAAAGGCTGCCTCCAATTGCTTTCGCAAATTGTCCATTTCGGTTGCATACTGGGAAGCAGTTTTGCCTTTTTGTTTTATATTCAGTAATTTAGCTTTTAATGCGTCGGGAGATTCTCCTTTTACGTTATCTTTAAGCTTATTTATTATTCCGGATATAGGAAATTCATTTTGTACTTTGTACAGAATTGTGCCGGTTATTTTTGATTTAATAACCTCAACTGCTATATCCTCCTGGTTAGGAATCTATTTAATGATAGCCTTTTTACCATCAAATTCAGGGACTGAAGAGGAATCCTGCTTCACGTATTCCCTGTCTAGAGCTACCTGGTTAGTCATTGTTTCTGTATTTTCTTGGAGCGTTTCAATGTCACTATCAATATCAATATCTGGATTGATTATTGGTTTAGACTCATCTAAATCTTCTAACTGGTTCTCGTTGAATTCAGTTAGCAGATTTGGATCTTCTGGGATTGTTATTACAATACTCCGTCTAGTACCAATATTCTGTAATCTGGTTTTTAAACTTTTTACAATTTTCTGACATATATTTTTATGCTCCTGCGTTAATTTATCATTAACTTTGTTTATTGTAGTTACTATGTTATTATATTGAGCCGTTAATATTTGCGCGTGATGTACCAATGAATCTGACTTTATTGTTTTATCAAAATTGATACATTTGTATGATTTTTCGAACTTGTCTTTAGAATCATTTATTTTCTTCGCTAATGCATTCCATTCCATTGTTTAATAGAAAATGGAGTTTTTAGCGGTGTATGCGCAGCATCAATATGGTTTCTGTGCCCGGTATTGAATGTGTTTCTCTGATCGTTTTTACCATTACATAATGTACTCAACACCATGCCCTTTTCAGTTTTGGAACAACCGAATAATGGGCTCGCAATACTTTGAAAAGTTTCTATGTATTCGTTTTCGAATTCAGTTATTTTAATGAGTTCGCGATGTTTTTGCAATATTTGTAATGCATTTATTGTAAAATTTGGTTCTTTATTATAGATTTCGTTTATTATGCTTATCATATTATATCATTTCTAAATTTCCTGCTCTACTTGCATATCTTTTCTTTATGCACTTATTGTGCAACTTATGTAATTTAGTTAGTACATTTGCTAATAAAAGAACAACAATTATTATAAGCATAACCGTTATTACTTTTAAATCTACTGAGACAGTTTCGACATTATTAATTACATTTTCGTTTGAATCCGCTACTTTCGATTAGTGGTCTAACATATTTTCTACTTCTAATATATTATCGTCTTTTGAGATTGCATTCGAAAGCATTAAATTTGAATTTCAGATTAATTGTTTTTGTTTTTTTTTTTAAGAATATACATATATATTGTGTATGATTTATTATTAATTTTTTTTGACTTTTTTTTTTAAACAAATTATTTTTTTTTTTATTAATATTTTTTTTATTTGATCAACGCAGTGATCTAATGTTTCGTATGGCTTCACAGGCCATACTCTGTTACGAGCAACGCAATTATCGCTCAGTATTACAAACATTTCTTAACATTTCATTTGTGTTTACATTAAACTTATTATAAAATTTTTTTTTTTTAGATTAACAAATATATTTTTTTTTATTAAGTTGCCCGCTCTCTGTAACGGTCCCCGAAGATGATTTAGCTTCGAACGCTTAATGGTGCAGGCGCTGGTCCTCGCACAGGCTGTTGGGGCGCCGGTGCTGGTCTTCTCACAGGCTGTTGGGGCGCCGGTGCCGGTCCTCTTGAAGCATGTATAGCTGCAGTGCGGCGACTCTAATGGTCCAGGACAGTCCGTTGGGCATTGTTTCTTCGGTTTAGTGTTTAGTTGTTTCTTCTGTGGCACTGGTTGAAATACTTTAGAGTTTATTAATGTTATATTTTTAAAAGTGCTTTCATTCGTAGAGGTTGAGCTTTTGTATTTTTGCTGAATCGACTCGATATTGTCGATTTCAGCCTGTATTTTATTGCCTGCTTCCCAACTAATTGTTGTGTTGGGAGCAAATAACAGTTTTAGGAGTTTGGCTTTTCTTTCCTTAAGCCTTTTTTGTACTCCACTGCGCCTATTTTTAGGCATTGCTCATCACCTCTACTAACTCAGTATTTCCAGCCACTTTCTTTGTATCGTTTCCAGCCACTTTTTGTCGATGATGTTGTTAATCCATGGTAATCTTCTCTGTATCGTTCCAATTTTAGTATATGTTCTGCCGATGATTGTTGTTGCTGCTGCACCTCCAGTTGTAGCTGTTTTCAAAATATAATTTTTTTTTTTTTTACTGTAAATCAAATTTTTTTTTTCGTGTTTGCTTTTAGTTTTTAATGCACTTTTACATAGTTTTTGTTGTTTTAGTTGTATATATTTTTTTTATTTCACATGTTATATTTTCAACATGTTCGTGACGTCCTGTCACGGTCGCCATGTTAAGTTAAAAGATCTCGGTAATAATAAAAAAGACGTCTTATTAGTTTCAAGCATTGGTCGAGAGTGTTCTCTCGGTTTTATTCAATTTTATATTTGGCTTATTACATACAATATTCTCAGTGAGCTCTGCCGCTAAGAGCGTCGGCAGAGAGAGAGAGAGAGAAAGAGAAATGCAGTACATATGTGCCTAAGTAGTTATGTATATATAAATATTACAGATGGTACATACTCAAGAAGTGCTTACGCTAGCGATCTCACGCTGCGGCCAGTCCGCATAAGTGACGGATCCTATTACTGCACTTATGTATATTTATGATTGTATAAACATAGCAACAAAGTGTCGTTATGTTATGAGTTGTTACTCTTACTTTTGAGTTGGGCATATGACCACTTTTTGTATTGTATACTCTACAATACTGTGGGCATATGCTCATTTGGCATACAACATACTATATATTAACCTTGGACGTGCTGTCGCAAGGCATACAAAATGAGAAATTAAAATTAAAGACAATATAAAATTACTTATGAAGCTACAAAGTATCAATATGAAATTACAAAATGCAAATTCATAGCGGCTGCAGAAACGCTAAGCTTGCGCCTCTTGCGTGGCCTGCTATGCAACGACATCTGGCCCAGAACTGAGTCAGCGTCTGTGCTGGGGTCGAACCCGGTCGCGTGAACTTGTGTTAACTATTCCCCTCTCAAGTTAAGGCTGCCCTCTTCCGACCCTATTTCAGCGATCGTCTCGTTCATCCTTTGGGCCGCAGCCTTCTTCCTGATAATCCGTCGATAGGTGAGGCCGATGCAGATGACTGTGCCACAGGCTGCTCTGACTTCTTGTATTCTCTCCAAATTCCGTTCATTTAATCGATGAAGGTAACGGAGACTGAGGATGTCCTGATGACCTGTGACGTTTAACAGAGGGGACGCTGCGATGCCTGGGAACCGGTTCTGGGCGTTGTTGCGGTTGATGTATCTTGTTCCGTTTATGGTGACCCAATTATTGAAAGTGATTAATAGTGTGCTGCGCATGCAAAACTGGGTGCCGTTATCTATGCACACCAACGCCACTCCATCGTTGATGATGATTATTCCGTCGTCAACCCATGTGGCTGCTTCTCGCAATGGGCTACGCCGCCAGCATGAAGTTCCTTGGCGCATGAGCTGCCTGTTGATCGTTGACAAAATGTCGTTCTTGCGGTGGCTGTGCAATTCTTCAGCGCGTAGATTTGATCCTGGCATTCGGCAATGATGTTGTTCTCCATTCGCAGCACATTGCTTTCATGAGCAACTGGGTAGATTGTAATTTCCTCGCAGGGGTATTTAACTTTTGGAAATGAGATTATAAAATTATTACGTTTGTGGATTGTAAAACATTAACGGACGAAACGGACATTAGTTTGGCAATGGAAATTTCTGTGGGCTCTTCAAACCAAACAGATTTTAAGTCTACGTGGTCTAAGATATTTGGACTAACAACGATAATTTTAGCTAAGGTTATGGCGAGCATTAAGTTTTGCAACTCCATTGATAACATTCTGTTTCTGGCCAAAGGTGTTTCGTATAAATGGTCGGAATCAATTTGCATATCTTTAGCAGTCTTCAAAATTTGGTTAACTGTGAGGGTGAGTTGGTTAATCTGATCCTGGACTCTGTTGTTTATCTGCACCTGCCTATTATTTGAATTGATTAATTGAGCTTCATTAACTCGTATTCTCTCTAAGTTCTTGGCGTCGGAGTGCCTGCAACCACTTTTAAAATTGAACCCAGAATATCTAGACTCCTAGAGATTCTGTGGTGTGTGCCCAGGGCCTCCAACATACCCCTGAGATATTCTGCATCCACATTCAGAAGTTTTTTCATATGTGACTGTGGAGACAGGTCACACAGCCTCGCCGTCTCGTCCACCATGCGCTCATATTTAGAAATGTTTGCTAACAGTCGGACGAAAGCGAACTCCTCCCATTCAAAGACCTGGCGAGTAGTCGGTGACATGTGCCGAAGTCGTCAGTATAAGCAATACCAGAAACCTAAACCTGTGGAGTAAAAATTACCCTTTTTTTAAAGAAGAAGAAGACGAAAGAGAAGAAAAGACATTGAACAACCCATCACCGAACTTATCTAGAGTGGGGTGCCGAGTGGCTTAAACTTAGAACTTTAGCAACTTAATATAAACGAAAAAAATGCCAAATGGCACAATAAAAATAAAAAGTAAAAGGGGAAGCACTACCTAAGGTTGCCCTTGTGGACCACCCTCCCCCTAATGAGAACTGTGGTTCACAGGTCAGCTTCCACTGCTCTTTCTTCACACAAAGGTGTGAGTTTCCAAGCCTGCGATTGGATTTTACCAATACTTTCTCGCCAACCTCAAAGACCCTGGTTTGCCGGAAGTCATTCTCTCTAGCTCTGAGTGTGTATTTTGCCCTTTTAAGCTTATTTTGTATCTGCGTCTGTGATTCGCCTGGGAGCGAATGGACGACGTCAACCGGCGGTTTATCACTGACCGTATGGATTGTCTTGTTGTACTCTACTGTAGACAATAAGATTAGCTCTGCAGTGGAGCTAATGTTTTTGTTGATTTTTAGAACATCTAGCGAATTCCACCAGGGTAATATAGAAACGCTCGACCTGCCCGTTGAAAACGCTATGCAAGGGAGCAGCAGACAAACAGGCTGAAAAACAGATAGACAGTCCGCAGACAGAGAGATATACAGTAGAAAGATAGACAGACAGACACACAGATCCACAGACTCGCAGACATACAGACACACAGGAAGAGAGAGACAGATAAACAGACAGGCTGGCAGATAATTCTGCAGGAATACTTACAGCATCGCAGACAGACACACCGGCAGAGACAGACATGCACACTTACAGACATATATGCAGACCTATAGAATCACAGAAGGCGAGTCACACAAGCAGAGAGAGAGAAATATAGGCAGACATACAAATTAAATATAAGTTAATTATTCGTTTTATTTTGTTATTTTTTATTGAATAATTGATTCTTTCAGACATAACCGCTCGGGTAATGAATGAGTTATTTGTTAAGTTAAAAGATCTCGGTAATAATAAAAAAGACGTCTTATTAGTTTCAAGCATTGGTCGAGAGTGTTCTCTCGGTTTTATTCAATTTTATATTTGGCTTATTACAAACAATATTCTCAGTGAGCTCTGCCGCTAAGAGCGTCGGCAGAGAGAGAGAGTTCCAGTACATATGTGCCTAAGTAGTTATGTATATATAAATATTACAGATGGTACATACTCAAGAAGTGCTTACGCTAGCGATCTCACGCTGCGGCCAGTCCGCATAAGTGACGGATCCTATTACTGCACTTATGTATATTTATGATTGTATAAACATAGCAACAAAGTGTCGTTATGTTATGAGTTGTTACTCTTACTTTTGAGTTGGGCATATGATCACTTGTTGTATTGTATACTCTACAATACTGTGGGCATATGCTCATTTGGCATACAACATACTATATAATAACCTTGGACGTGCTGTCGCAAGGCATACAAAATGAGAAATTAAAATTAAAGACAATATAAAATTACTTATGAAGCTACAAAGTATCAATATGAAATTACAAAATGCAAATTCATAGCGGCTGCAGAAACGCTTAGCTTGCGCATCTTGCATGGCCTGCTATGCAACGACATCTGGCCCAGAACTGAGTCAGCGTCTGTGCTGGGGTCGAGCCCGGTCGCGTGAACTTGTGTTAACTATTCCCCTCTCAAGTTAAGGCTGCCCTCTTCCGACCCTATTTCAGCGATCGTCTCGTTCATCCTTTGGGCCGCAGCCTTCTTCCTGATAATCCGTCGATAGGTGAGGCCGATGCAGATGACTGTGCCACAGGCTGCTCTGACGTCTTGTATTGTCTCCAAATTCCGTTCATTTAATCGATGAAGGTAACGGAGACTGAGGATGTCCTGATGACCTGTGACGTTTAACAGAGGGGACGCTGCGATGCCTGGGAACCGGTTCTGGGCGTTGTTGCGGTTGATGTATCTTGTTCCGTTTATGGTGACCCAATTATTGAAAGTGATTAATAGTGTGCTGCGCATGCAAAACTGGGTGCCGTTATCTATGCACACCAACGCCACTCCATCGTTGATGATGATTATTCCGTCGTCAACCCATGTGGCTGCTTCTCGCAATGGGCTACGCCGCCAGCATGAAGTTCCTTGGCGCATGAGCTGCCTGTTGATCGTTGACAAAATGTCGTTCTTGCGGTGGCTGTGCAATTCTTCAGCGCGTAGATTTGATCCTGGCATTCGGCAATGATGTTGTTCTCCATTCGCAGCACATTGCTTTCATGAGCAACTGGGTAGATTGTAATTTCCTCGCAGGGGTATTTAACTTTTGGAAATGAGATTATAAAATTATTACGTTTGTGGATTGTAAAACATTAACGGACGAAACGGACATTAGTTTGGCAATGGAAATTTCTGTGGGCTCTTCAAACCAAACAGATTTTAAGTCTACGTGGTCTAAGATATTTGGACTAACAACGATAATTTTAGCTAAGGTTATGGCGAGCATTAAGTTTTGCAACTCCATTGATAACATTCTGTTTCTGGCCAAAGGTGTTTCGTATAAATGGTCGGAATCAATTTGCATATCTTTAGCAGTCTTCAAAATTTGGATAACTGTGAGGGTGAGTTGGTTAATCTGATCCTGGACTCTGTTGTTTATCTGCACCTGCCTATTATTTGAATTGATTAATTGAGCTTCATTAACTCGTATTCTCTCTAAGTTCTTGGCGTCGGAGTGCCTGCAACCACTTTTAAAATTGAACCCAGAATATCTAGACTCCTAGAGATTCTGTGGTGTGTGCCCAGGGCCTCCAACATACCCCTGAGATATTCTGCATCCACATTCAGAAGTTTTTTCATATGTGACTGTGGAGACAGGTCACACAGCCTCGCCGTCTCGTCCACCATGCGCTCATATTTAGAAATGTTTGCTAACAGTCGGACGAAAGCGAACTCCTCCCATTCAAAGACCTGGCGAGTAGTCGGTGACATGTGCCGAAGTCGTCAGTATAAGCAATACCAGAAACCTAAACCTGTGGAGTAAAAATTACCCTTTTTTTAAAGAAGAAGAAGACGAAAGAGAAGAAAAGACATTGAACAACCCATCACCGAACTTATCTAGAGTGGGGTGCCGAGTGGCTTAAACTTAGAACTTTAGCAACTTAATATAAACGAAAAAAATGCCAAATGGCACAATAAAAATAAAAAGTAAAAGGGGAAGCACTACCTAAGGTTGCCCTTGTGGACCACCCTCCCCCTAATGAGAACTGTGGTTCACAGGTCAGCTTCCACTGCTCTTTCTTCACACAAAGGTGTGAGTTTCCAAGCCTGCGATTGGATTTTACCAATACTTTCTCGCCAACCTCAAAGACCCTGGTTTGCCGGAAGTCATTCTCTCTAGCTCTGAGTGTGTATTTTGCCCTTTTAAGCTTATTTTGTATCTGCGTCTGTGATTCGCCTGGGAGCGAATGGACGACGTCAACCGGCGGTTTATCACTGACCGTATGGATTGTCTTGTTGTACTCTACTGTAGACAATAAGATTAGCTCTGCAGTGGAGCTAATGTTTTTGTTGATTTTTAGAACATCTAGCGAATTCCACCAGGGTAATATAGAAACGCTCGACCTGCCCGTTGAAAACGCTATGCAAGGGAGCAGCAGACAAACAGGCTGAAAAACAGATAGACAGTCCGCAGACAGAGAGATATACAGTAGAAAGATAGACAGACAGACACACAGATCCACAGACTCGCAGACATACAGACACACAGGAAGAGAGAGACAGATAAACAGACAGGCTGGCAGATAATTCTGCAGGAATACTTACAGCATCGCAGACAGACACACCGGCAGAGACAGACATGCACACTTACAGACATATATGCAGACCTATAGAATCACAGAAGGCGAGTCACACAAGCAGAGAGAGAGAAATATAGGCAGACATACAAATTAAATATAAGTTAATTATTCGTTTTATTTTGTTATTTTTTATTGAATAATTGATTCTTTCAGACATAACCGCTCGGGTAATGAATGAGTTATTTGTTAAGTTAAAAGATCTCGGTAATAATAAAAAAGACGTCTTATTAGTTTCAAGCATTGGTCGAGAGTGTTCTCTCGGTTTTATTCAATTTTATATTTGGCTTATTACAAACAATATTCTCAGTGAGCTCTGCCGCTAAGAGCGTCGGCAGAGAGAGAGAGTTCCAGTACATATGTGCCTAAGTAGTTATGTATATATAAATATTACAGATGGTACATACTCAAGAAGTGCTTACGCTAGCGATCTCACGCTGCGGCCAGTCCGCATAAGTGACGGATCCTATTACTGCACTTATGTATATTTATGATTGTATAAACATAGCAACAAAGTGTCGTTATGTTATGAGTTGTTACTCTTACTTTTGAGTTGGGCATATGATCACTTGTTGTATTGTATACTCTACAATACTGTGGGCATATGCTCATTTGGCATACAACATACTATATAATAACCTTGGACGTGCTGTCGCAAGGCATACAAAATGAGAAATTAAAATTAAAGACAATATAAAATTACTTATGAAGCTACAAAGTATCAATATGAAATTACAAAATGCAAATTCATAGCGGCTGCAGAAACGCTTAGCTTGCGCATCTTGCATGGCCTGCTATGCAACGACATCTGGCCCAGAACTGAGTCAGCGTCTGTGCTGGGGTCGAGCCCGGTCGCGTGAACTTGTGTTAACTATTCCCCTCTCAAGTTAAGGCTGCCCTCTTCCGACCCTATTTCAGCGATCGTCTCGTTCATCCTTTGGGCCGCAGCCTTCTTCCTGATAATCCGTCGATAGGTGAGGCCGATGCAGATGACTGTGCCACAGGCTGCTCTGACGTCTTGTATTGTCTCCAAATTCCGTTCATTTAATCGATGAAGGTAACGGAGACTGAGGATGTCCTGATGACCTGTGACGTTTAACAGAGGGGACGCTGCGATGCCTGGGAACCGGTTCTGGGCGTTGTTGCGGTTGATGTATCTTGTTCCGTTTATGGTGACCCAATTATTGAAAGTGATTAATAGTGTGCTGCGCATGCAAAACTGGGTGCCGTTATCTATGCACACCAACGCCACTCCATCGTTGATGATGATTATTCCGTCGTCAACCCATGTGGCTGCTTCTCGCAATGGGCTACGCCGCCAGCATGAAGTTCCTTGGCGCATGAGCTGCCTGTTGATCGTTGACAAAATGTCGTTCTTGCGGTGGCTGTGCAATTCTTCAGCGCGTAGATTTGATCCTGGCATTCGGCAATGATGTTGTTCTCCATTCGCAGCACATTGCTTTCATGAGCAACTGGGTAGATTGTAATTTCCTCGCAGGGGTATTTAACTTTTGGAAATGAGATTATAAAATTATTACGTTTGTGGATTGTAAAACATTAACGGACGAAACGGACATTAGTTTGGCAATGGAAATTTCTGTGGGCTCTTCAAACCAAACAGATTTTAAGTCTACGTGGTCTAAGATATTTGGACTAACAACGATAATTTTAGCTAAGGTTATGGCGAGCATTAAGTTTTGCAACTCCATTGATAACATTCTGTTTCTGGCCAAAGGTGTTTCGTATAAATGGTCGGAATCAATTTGCATATCTTTAGCAGTCTTCAAAATTTGGTTAACTGTGAGGGTGAGTTGGTTAATCTGATCCTGGACTCTGTTGTTTATCTGCACCTGCCTATTATTTGAATTGATTAATTGAGCTTCATTAACTCTTATTCTCTCTAAGTCCTTGGCGTCGGAGTGCCTGCAACTACTTTTAAAATTGAACCCAGAATATCTAGACTCCTAGAGATTCTGTGGTGTGTGCCCAGGGCCTCCAACATACCCCTGAGATATTCTGCATCCACATTCAGAAGTTTTTTCATATGTGACTGTGGAGACAGGTCACACAGCCTCGCCGTCTCGTCCACCATGCGCTCATATTTAGAAATGTTTGCTAACAGTCGGACGAAAGCGAACTTCTCCCATTCAAAGACCTGGCGAGTAGTCGGTGACATGTGCCGAAGTCGTCAGTATAAGCAATACCAGAAACCTAAACCTGTGGAGTAAAAATTACCCTTTTTTTGAAGAAGAAGAAGACGAAAGAGAAGAAAAGACATTGAACAACCCATCACCGAACTTATCTAGAGTGGGGTGCCGAGTGGCTTAAACTTAGAACTTTAGCAACTTAATATAAACGAAAAAAATGCCAAATGGCACAATAAAAATAAAAAGTAAAAGGGGAAGCACTACCTAAGGTTGCCCTTGTGGACCACCCCTCCCCCTAATGAGAACTGTGGTTCACAGGTCAGCTTCCACTGCTCTTTCTTCACACAAAGGTGTGAGTTTCCAAGCCTGCGATTGGATTTTACCAATACTTTCTCGCCAACCTCAAAGACCCTGGTTTGCCGGAAGTCATTCTCTCTAGCTCTGAGTGTGTATTGTGCCCTTTTAAGCTTATTTTGTATCTGCGTCTGTGATTCGCCTAGGAGCGAATGGACGACGTAAACCGGCGGTTTACCACTGACCGTATGGATTGTCTTGTTGTACTCTACTGTAGACAATAAGATTAGCTCTACAGTGGAGCTAATGTTTTTGTTGATTTTTAGAACATCTAGCGAATTCCACCAGGGTAATATAGAAACGCTCGACCTGCCCGTTGAAAACGCTATATAAGGGAGCAGCAGACAAACAGGCTGAAAAACAGATAGACAGTCCGCAGACAGACAGATATACAGTAGAAGGATAGACAGACAGACACACAGATCCACAGACTCGCAGGCATACAGACACACAGGAAAAGAGGGAGATACACAGACAGTTCGGCAGACAGATAAACAGGAATACCTACACCCTCGCAGACAGACAAACCGGCAGAAAAATAGAGGCAGATATGCAGACAGACAGACAGAGCGACAGGGAGACGGGCAGAAACACCGGCAGAGACAAACAGGCAAACATAGGCATACTGAAAAAGAGACAGGCAGATAGGCATACAGGCAGACATTCAGACAGATAGACATATATAGAGAGAGAGAGAGAGAGAGAGAGAGAGAGAGAGAGCGAGAGAGAGAAAGAGAGAGAGAGAGATAGAGAGAGAGAGCGACGGAGAGACCTATTGACTCGCAGACAGATAAGAAAAATAACATATTCGTAGACAGTCAGACAGAGAGGCTGACAGGATGATTGGCAGTCAAACAGACAGAGCGACAGACATGCTTAGAACTAGATAGACAGGAAGACAGCCTTACAGACCCGCAGACTGATGGAAAATTAGGAAAACAGAATGACAGACGAGCAGAGAGAGAGAGAGAGAGAGAGAGACAGACAGGCAGACAGACAGACAGGCTGGAAGACAGGCAGACAGAGAGGCAGACAGATAGACAGACAGACACAAAGGAAGATAGAGAGAGAGAGAAATACACAGACAGGCAGGAATACCTACAGCCTCGCAGACAGACACACCGGCAGGGACAGACAGGCAGACATACAGAGAGAGAGAGAGAAACAGAGAGAGAGATACAGAGATAGACAGAGAAACATAGAGAGAGAGATACAGAGAGAGAGCGAAAAAGAGAGAGAGAGAGAGAGATAGGGATACAGCGATAGAGAGAGAGAGAGAGAGAGAGAGAGAGAGAAAGAGAGAGAGAGAGGGGAGATGGCGAGAACAAGAGAGAGAGAGACGGAGCGAGAGAGCCTTTAGACTCGCAGACAGATAAGAAAAGCGAGGCTGACAGGATGAGAGGCAGTCAAACAGACAGGGAAACAGACATGCGTACTAATAGACACACAAGAAGAAAGCCTTACAAACCCGCAGACTGACGGAAAATTTGGTAAACAGACAGACAGACAGGCACACAGATTGACATACAGAAAGACAGACAAATATACTGGAAGGCAGACAAATTGACTCGCAGACAGTCAGATGCACGGGCAGAGACAGAAACAGGCAGACAGACCCACAGACTCGCAGACATACAGACACACAGGAAGATAGAGAGAGAGAGAGAGAGAGAGAGAGAGAGATACACACACAGGCAGGAATTCCTACAGCCTCGCAGACAGACACACCGGCAGAGACAGAAGGGCAGACATACAGAGAGAGAGGTACAGAGAGATAGAGAAACAGAGAGAGAGGGAGAGAGAGGGAGGGAGAGAGAGATCGAGGGAGAGAGAGAGAGAGAGAGAGAAAGAGAGAGTCAGTAAGACAGAGAGAAAGACATATAGACTCGCAGGCAGATAAGTAGAACAACATATTCACAGACAGACAGACAGAGAGGCTGACAGGATGATAGGCAGTCAAACAGACAGAGAGACAGACATGCGTAGAAATAGAAAGACAGGAAGAATGCCGTACAGACCTACAGACTGATGGAAACTTAAGAAAACAGACAGACAGGCACACAGATAGACTGACAGAAAGGAAGTCAAATAAACAGAAAGGCAGACAAATAGACTCGTAGAAAGTTAGTCTCACGGGCAGCAACAGACAGGCAAACAGACAGTCAGGTTGGATAAAAGGCAGACACGCAAACACACAGACCCGCAGACATACAGACGCACAGGAAGAGAGAGAGAGAGAGATACACACCAAGTCAGGCAGACAGAAAGACAGGAATACCTACACCCCCGCAGACAGACACACCGGCAGAGACAAACAGGCAGATATGCAGACAGACAGTCAGAGAGACAGGCAGACAGATAGGCAGGCACACAAATGAACAGACAGAAAGGCAGACAAATAGACAGAAAGGCAGACAAATTGACTCGCAGATAGTCAGACGTACGGGCAGAGACAGAGACAGATAGGGATACAGACAGGCAGACCGACCGGCAGGCATACAGACAGACATACAGAAAGGCAGACAAAGAGGCAGGAAGGCAGGCAAATTGAGAGATAGGGAGAGAGAGAGAGAGAAAGTGAAAGAGAGAGAGAGTAGGAGATAGAGTAAAAGAGAGACATATAGACTCGCAGACAGATAAATAGAACAACATATTCGCAGGCAGACAACCAGAGAGGCAGACAGGATGAGAGGTAGTCAAACTGACAGAGAGACAGACATGCGTAGAAATAGACAGACAGGAAGAAAGCCTTACAGACCAGCAGACTGATGGAAAATTTCGAAAACAGCGTCTGTCTGTATGTATATGTATATCAGCCTTTCTGTCTCTGCCGATGTGTCTGTCTGCGAGGCTGTAGGTATTCCTGCTTTTCTGTCTGCCTGTCTATCTGTGTATCTCTCTCTCTCTCTCTTCCTGTGTGTCTGTAGGTCTGCGAGTCTGTGGGTCTGTGTGACCGTCTGCCTATCTTCCCATCTGTCTGTCAGTCTGTCTGCCTGTCTGTTTATCTGTTTTTCAGCCTGTCTGTCTGTGTATCTTTCTCTCTCTTCCTGTGTGTCTGTTTGTCTGGGAGTCTGCGTGTCTGTCTGCCTGTTTTCCTATCTGCCTGTTCCTGTCTGCATGTCTGTCTGTCTGTATATCAGCCTGTCTGTCTCTGCTGGTGCGTCTGTCTGCGAGGCTGTAGGTATTCCTGCCTTTCTGTCTGCCTGTCTGTCTGTGTATCTCTCTCTCTCTCTTCCTGTGTGTCTGTTTGTCTGTGAGTCTGTCGGTCTGCGTGTCTGTCTGCCTGTTTTCCTATCTGTCTGTCTGTCTGCCTCTCTTTCTTCCCGTGCGTCTGACTGTCTGCGAGTCTATTGGTCTGTCTATCTGTGCGCCTGTCTGTCTGTCTGCCCGTCTGCCTGTCTTTCTGTCTGCATGTCTGTCAATCTGTATATCAGCCTGTCTGTCTCTGCCTGTGTTTCTGTAGGTCTGCGAGTCTGTGGGTCTGTGTGACCGTCTGCCTTTCTGTCTGCCGTTCTGTCCGTCTATCTGTGTACCTGTCTGTCCGTCTGCCCGTATGCCTGTCTCTCTGTATACGTATCAATCTGTCTGAAAGTCTACCTGTCTGTCTCTGCCGGTGTGTCTGTTTGCGGGGCTATAGGTATTCCTGCCTATCTGTCTGCCTGTCTGTCTGTGTATCTATCTCTCTCTTCCTGTGTGTCTGTTAGTCTGTGGGTCTACGAGTCTGTTTGCTTGATTTCCTACCTGTCGGACTGTCTGCCTGTCATTCTGCCTGTCTGTCTGCTTGTCTGCCTCTCTCTCTTTGCCCGTGCGTCTGACTGTCTCTCTTTCTGCATGTCCGTATAACTGCCTGTCTGTCTGTCAGCAAGGGTGTAGGTATTCCCGTTTATCTGTCTGCCAGACTGTCTGCGAATCTATAGGTCTCTCTATCTCTCTCTCTCTCTCTCCATCTCTCTCTCCATCTCTCTCTCTCTCCCTCACTCTCGTCGGTCTGCCTGTCTCTTTTTCAGTCTGATTATATGTATGCCTATCTGTCTGTATGTCTGCCTATCTGTAAGCCTGCTTATCTGTTTCTGCCGGTGTGACTGCTCGCGAGGATGTAGGTATTCCTGTCTATCTGTTTTCCTGACTGTCTTTGTATCTCTCTCTCTACCTGTGTCTGTGAGTCTGTGGGTCTGTGGGACCGTCTGCCTATCTTCCTATCTGTCTGTCTGTCTGCCGGTCGTCCTGCCTGTCTGCCTGTCTGTCTGCTTGTCTGCCTCTCCCTCTGTCTCTCTGCGCGTGCGTCTGACTGTCTGCGAGTGCATTGTGTGCCTGTATATCTGTCTATCTGTCTGCATGTCTGTCTGTCTGTATATCAGCCTGTCTGTCTCTGCCGGTGCGCCTGTCTATCTGTCTGCCTGACTGTCTGTGTATATTTCTCTTTTCCTGTGTCTGTATGTCTGCGAGTGTGTGGGTTTGTTTGACCGTCTGCCTATCTCTATATATATAACTGTTTGTCCTGACTGACTGACTGACTGATTGGTGACCAACGCACAGCCCAAACGGTAAGAGCTAGGAAGCTGAATTTTTCACTGTAGCTACCTTATGTGATGTAGGTGCAAGTTAAGACGGGATTTCGGGAAATTCCACCCGCAAGTGTGGAAAAATCGCGAAAAACGTTTGTATGTAACTTTTTTGTTTACCATCCGTTCGACCTCAAACTTATTTTCAAAGATGTTTGTTCAAATTCATTTGAGGGGTGTTTTACACATTTCGAAAAATGGAAATGGAGGTCATAGATTTTGTGGGTGACGTTTCGCGCTCAAATTCATTTCCGGAGATCTAGAAGAAAAATCATTTTATAAGTGTTTCACGATTTTTGCAGAATCCAAACTTTTTCGGGTGGAATGCGACTCAAAGATTTGTTGTGCGAAGTTATAAGTTGTGTCCGATTTGCTTCAAACTTATTTTCAAAGCTCTACATAAGAACTTAATAAATACGTATTTCAGCGATTTGAGTAATTCCACTCGCAACAGTGGTTAATTGGCGGAAAACGTTTGTATGAAAGTTATTTGTTTACCGTCCGATCAGTTTCAAAATAATTTCAAATTTGTTTGAGAACACTGATTTTATAACATACGTGCCACGGGCACGGCCGTGTTATACCCGCTAGTCTATAATATAATACAAAAAGGTATCGCATTTGTACAACATTTGCTCAAATTAATATGCTCAATAAAAGAATATCATATAAAAGGAGAATCCACGTTAGACTTCAGGTGATTACAAAGATTAATTATGTCTAGCAATTGTTTACAAATAGGATGAGCAAAACAAGGCAAAAGAAAAAAATATGTTGAACTGATAAATTCTTTGTGTTCGCTAATGATCATTATAAAGCAGAACGCTCTCATGTCATAAAGAAAATAAAAACAAATAATCTGTATGTTGGATGACCGTTAAGCTTATTATCTATGTAGAGTATATTGAAAGCTCAACGCAACATAAAAGCTGAGTTAAAGCTGGCGAAAAAAGGTTGTATGTATGCTTATCAGTTGAGCTTACAATTTGGGTGCGCTAACACATTTAACCTAACATATGCATTTATGCATGCATGCTTACGCCGGCTGTGCCGTACTTACAAGTCGTCGAGTCCATCGATGTCAGCAGGCTTGTTGACGTTGATGATGATTTGCTAAATGTGCATTAAGTTATCTGGTTTAATGTATTTAGCGGCGCATAAACTAAAGTAGATCGAAATTAAGAATAAGTATAAGCTAGTACAGAAAAATTATAATTATAATCATTTCATTTACGTGGCGATACTAAAAATTATTCCGCATCGTATTCCTATGAAAGGCATGGAGTGACCGTGCCATAAGATTGACCAAGTTATTATGCCTCGTACTTGAATTTGCCCTTACGAAACCTGGGAGGGGGCTTCCTGACTAAGGCACTGCCAAAATTGCATGGGGACGATTTTTTTGTTTTCCTTATTCTTTTTATTTCTAGGTCTTGTCGAAACCTGGACCTCTTTGAAGTTGTTATGAAACTTAGTGCCTCATAACTGTCCTTAGGCCAGATAGGGTTGGCTACGTGCTATATTCGAACCGGCAGCAATCACCACTTCCACACCGAAAATATGACAAGGAAAGTAGTGATGCCAAAATTGCAATGGTCTTAAGGAAAGCCGTCGAGAGAACACTACAAAAAAAAAATACACCTTAAGACAGAGTTTGGGCGATATACTCTACGTACCTATATTAAGGTTATGTCCGCTAAAAGTATATTTTTCAACTTTGGGGACGAAAATATATATTAATATATATATATATATATATTCCCAAATATATTTTTATTTTTATTTTTCGCATCAAGAAACTCGGATTAGTTTATGTATCACCCATCACTCACGAGAAAAACTTAATTGGGGCACTTCTGCACTTGGTCACCGTAGATGTAGAAAAGGCTCAGCAGCCCACAAATGAAGTGCGTGAGAGTGGCTTAATGACACATGCTTAAAAAGCTTTCCAATGCACACCTGCATATAAGCTCCCCAAAGCACAGCCTTATCATACCATATGTTCTTGATCGCACAGCATGAGAGCTTATGTGGATTCTCATTACAGTCATGGCGGAAATAATGCGTATAGCGCGTATTCATTATTTTCAAATTTCTATTTAAACCACAGGCACCCTCACACGGTGTTTCTGTCTGCGAGGCTGTAGGTATGTATGTCTCTCTGTTGGACTGCCTATCATCCTGTCAGCCACTCTGTCTGTATGTCTGCGAATATGTTGTTCTTCTTATCTGTCTGCGAGTCTATAGGTCTATCTCCCTTTCAATCTCTCTCTCTCTCTTTCTCTCTCTCTATCTCTCTTTCTTTCTCTCTTTCTCTCTCTCCCTCTCTCTCTCTCTCTTTCTCGCTTTCTCTCTCTCTCTCCCTCTCTCTCTCTCTCTCTCTCTCTCTCTGTTACTCTCTCTCTCTCGCTCTATCTCTCTCTCACTTTCTCTCAATGTTTTTCTCTCTCTCTTTCTCTCTCTCTCTCTCTATGTCTATCTGTCTGAATGTCTGTATGCCTGTCTGTCTGTCTCTGTCTGTAATTCTGCCGGTCTGTCTCTGCAGGTGTGTCTATCTGGGAGGCTCTAGGTATTCCTGTCTGTCTCTCAGTCGGACTGCCTATCAACCTGTCAGCCTCTCTGTTTCCTCTCTGTTTCCTGCCTGTTTCCTGTCTGTCTGCCGGTCTGCCTATCTCTATCTCAGCCCGTGCGTCTGACTGTCTGCGAGTCTATTGGTCTGCCTTTCTAACTGTCTGTCGGTGTGCCTATCTGTCTGTCTGCCCTTCACCCTGTCTCTCTGTCTGCAAATCTGTCAGTCTGTATATCTGCCTGTCTGTCTCTACCGATTTGTCTGTCTGCGAGGCTGTATGTATTCCTGTCCATCTGTCTGCCGGACTGTCTGTGTGTGTCTCTCTCTTCTTGTGTGTCTGTCTAGTCGGTGGGTCTGCGTATCTGTCCGCATATCTACCTATCTGTCTGTCTGTCTGCCATTCAGTCTGCCTGTTTGTCTGCCTATATGTCTGCATGTGTGTTTCTTTCTCTCTGCCCATCTGTCTGTCTGTTCCTGTCAGCCACTCTGTCGGTCTGTCTGCGCATATGTTGTTTTGTCTGTCTCTTTTTCAGTCTGACTATCTGTATGCCTATCTGTCTGTTTGTCTGCCAGTCAGTCTTTGCCGGTGTGCCTGTCTGCGAGGCTGTAGGTATTCCTTTCGGTCTACCAGCCTGTCTGGGTATCTCTTACTCTCTCTTCTTGTGTGTCTGTATGTCTGCGAGTCTGTGGGTCTGTGTGACCGTCTTCCTATCTGTCTGTTTGTCTGCTGGTCTGTCTGTCTGCCTTTTTGTCTGTCGATCTGTGTACCTGTCTGTCTGTTCGCGCGTCTGCCTCTCCCTCTGTCTACATACCTGTCGGTCTGTAATTCTACCTGCCTGTCTCTGCCGGTGTGTCTGCCTGCGAGGCTGTAGGTATTCCTGCCAATCTGTCTGCCTGATTGTCTGTTTCTCTCTCTCTGTCTGCCCGTGCGTCTGACTGTCTGCGAGTCTATTGGTCTGCCTTTCTGTCTGTCTATCTGTGTGCCTGTCTTTATTTCTGCCCGTCTGCCTGACTCTCTGTCTGCATATTTGTCTGTGTGTATGTCATCCTGTCAGTCTCTGCCGGTGTGTCTGCCTGCGAGGCTGTAAGTGTTCCTGCTTATCTGTCTGCCTGTCTGTCTGTGTATCTCTCTCTTTCTTCCTGTGTGTCTCTATGTCTGCGAGTCTGTGGGTCTGCGTGTCTGTCTGCCTGTTTTCTTATCTGTCCGCCGGTCGGTCTGCCTGTCTGTCTGTCTCTCTCTAGTCTCGAGTCTATTGGTCTGCCTTTTCGTCTGCCTATCTGAGTGCCTGTCTGTCTGTCTGCCCGTCTGCCTGCCTCTCTATCTGCATGTTTGGCTGCCTGTGTATCTGTTTGGCTGCCTGTCTACCTCTGCCGGTGTGTCTGCCTGCCTGTCTGCTGTAGGTATTCCTGTCTATCTGTTTGCCTGACTGTCTGTGATCTCTTCCTGTGTGTCTGTTTGTCTGCGAGTCTGTAGGTTTGTGTGACCGTCTGCTTATCTTCCTATCTGTCAGTCTGTCTGCCGGTCTGTCTGTCTGCCTTTCTGTCTGTCTATCTGTGTACCTATCTGTCTGTCTGCCTGTCAATCTGTCTACATATCTGTCTGTCTGTAAGTCTACCAGTCTGTCTGCGAGACTTAAGGTATTCCTGCCTGTCTGCATGTCTGTCTGTGTATCGTTCTCTTTCTTCTGATGTGTCTGTGAGTCTGTGGGTCTGCGTGGCTGTCTGTCTGTTTTCCTATCTGTCTGTCTGTCCACCGATCGGTCTGCCTGTCTGTCTGTCTCTCTCTCTCTCTCTCTCTCTCTCTCTCTGCCCGTGCGTCCGACTGTCTGCGAGTCTATTGGTCTGCCTTTCTGTCTGTCTATCTAAGTGCCTGTCAGTCTGTCTGCCCGTCTGCCTGCCTCTCTGTCTACAGATCTGTTTGTCTGTAAGTCGTCCTGTTTTTCTCTGCCGGGGTGTCTGCCTGCGAGGCTGTAGGTATTCCTGCCTATCTGTCTGCCTGCCTGTCTGTGTATCTCTCTCTCTCTTTCTGTGTGTCTCCATGTCTCTCTCCAGATAAACAGGAATACCTACACCCTCGCAGACAGACAAACCGGCAGAAAAATAGAGGCAGATATGCAGACAGACAGACAGAGAGACAGGGAGACGGGCAGAAACACCGGCAGAGACAAACAGGCAAAGAGAGAGAGAGCAAGAGAGAGAAAGAGAGAGAGATAGATAGAGAGAGAGAGAGACGGAGAGACCTATTGACTCGCAGACAGATAAGAAAAATAACATATTCGTAAACAGTCAGACAGAGAGGCTCACAGGATGATTGGCAGTCAAACAGACAGAGCGACAGACATGCTTAGAACTAGATAGACAGGAAGACAGCCTTACAGACCCGCAGACTGATGGAAAATTAGGAAAACAGAATGACAGACGAGCAGAGAGAGAGAGAGAGAGACAGACAGGCAGACAGACAGACAGGCAGACAGACAGAGAGGCAGACAGACAGACAGACAGACACAAAGGAAGATAGAAAGAGAGAGAGAGAAATACACAGACAGGCAGGAATACCTACAGCCTCGCAGACAGACACACCGGCAGGGACAGACAGGCAGACATACAGAGAGAGAGAGAGATACAGAGAGAGAGAGAGAAACATAGAGAGAGAGATACAGAGAGAGAGAGCGAAAAAGAGAGAGAGAGAGAGAGAGAGAGAGATAGGGATACAGAGATAGAGAGAGAGAGAGAGAGAGAGAGAGAGAGGGAGGGATGGCGAGATGGCGAGAACAAGAGAGAGAGAGAGACGGAGCGAGAGAGTCTTTAGACTCGCAGACAGATAAGAAAAGCGAGGCTGACAGGATGAGAGGCAGTCAAACAGACAGGGAAACAGACATGCGTACTAATAGACACACAAGAAGAAAGCCTTACAAACCCGCAGACTGACGGAAAATTTGGTAAACAGACAGACAGACAGGCACACAGATTGACATACAGAAAGACAGACAAATATACTGGAAGGCAGACAAATTGACTCGCAGACAGTCAGATGCACGGGCAGAGACAGAAACAGGCAGACAGACCCACAGACTCGCAGACATACAGACACACAGGAAGATAGAGAGAGAGAGAGAGAGAGAGAGAGAGAGAGATACACACACAGGCAGGAATTCCTACAGCCTCGCAGACAGACACACCGGCAGAGACAGAAGGGCAGGCATACAGAGAGAGAGGTACAGAGAGATATAGAAACAGAGAGAGAGCGAAAAGAGAGAAGGAGGGAGAGAGAGAGAGAGAGAGAGAGAGAGAGAGACAGCAAGACAGAGAGAAAGACATATAGACTCGCAGGCAGATAAGTAGAACAACATATTCACAGACAGACAGACAGAGAGGCTGACAGGATGATAGGCATTCAAACAGACAGAGAGACAGACATGCGTAGAAATAGAAAGACAGGAAGAATGCCGTACAGACCTACAGACTGATGGAAACTTAAGAAAACAGACAGACAGGCACACAGATAGACTGACAGAAAGGCAGTCAAATAAACAGAAGGGCAGACAAATAGACTCGCAGAAAGTTAGTCTCACGGGCAGCAACAGACAGGCAAACAGACAGTCAGGTTGGATAAAAGGCAGACACGCAAACACACAGACCCGCAGACATACAGACGCACAGGAAGAGAGAGAGAGAGATACACACCAAGTCAGGCAGACAGAAAGACAGGAATACCTACACCCCCGCAGACAGACACACCAGCAGAGACAAACAGGCAGATATGCAGACAGACAGTCAGAGAGACAGGCAGACAGATAGGCAGGCACACAAATGAACAGACAGAAAGGCAGACAAATAGACAGAAAGGCAGACAAATTGACTCGCAGATAGTCAGACGTACGGGCAGAGACAGAGACAGATAGGGATACAGACAGGCAGACCGACCGGCAGACAGACAGACAGGTAGAAAAACAGGCAGACAGAGAAAGATACACAGGCAGGCAGGAATACCTACAGACTCGCCGACATACAGACACACAGGAAGAGGGAGAGATACACAGACAGCCAGGCCCACAGATATACAGGCAGATACAGACAGGCAGATATACAGATATGCAGACAGACAGACAGGCATACAGACAGACATACAGACAGACATACAGAAAGGCAGACAAATAGACAGGAAGGCAGACAAATTGAGAGATAGGGAGAGAGAGAGAGAGAGAGAGAGAGAGAAAATGAAAGAGAGAGAGAGAGAAGGAGATAGAGTAAGAGAGAGACATATAGACTCGCAGACAGATAAATAGAACAACATATTCGCAGACAGACAACCAGAGAGGCTGACAGGATGAGAGGTAGTCAAACTGACAGAGAGACAGACATGCGTAGAAATAGACAGACAGGAAGAAAGCCTTAAAGACCCGCAGACTGATGGAAAATTTCGAAAACAGACAGACGGGCAGAGAGAGTGATAGAAAGGCAGACAGATAAAAAGGCAGACAGATCGGCAGACAGACAGATAGGTAGATAGACACACAGACTTGCAGACACAGAGGAAGAGAGAGAAACACACAGACACTCAGGCAAACAGATGGACAGGAATACCTACAGCCTCGCAGACAGACACACCGGCTGAGACAGACAGGCAGATATACAGACAGACAGACAAGCAAACAAAAGGACAGACAGACGGGCAGGCAGACAGACAGGCACACAGATAGACAGAGAGAAAGGTGACCAATAGACTCGCAGACAGTCAGACGCACGGTCAGAGAGGGAGACAGACAGGCAGACAGACAGGCTGAAAAACAGATAAACAGACCGGCAGACAGACTGACAGACAGATGGGAAGATAGGCAGACGGTCACACAGACCCACAGACTCGCAGACCTACAGACACACAGGAAGAGAGAGAGAGAGATACACAGACAGACAGGCAGACAGAAAAGCAGGAATACCTACAGCCTCGCAGACAGACGCACCGGCAGAGACAGACAGGCTGATATACAGACAGACAGACATGCAGACAGGAACAGGCAGATAGGAAAACAGGCAGACAGACACGCAGACTCCCAGACAAACAGACACACAGGAAGAGAGAGAAAGATAGACAGGCAGACAGATAGGCAGGAATACCTACAGCCTCGCAGACAGACATACAGACAGACATACAGAAAGGCAGACAAAAAGACAGGAAGGCAGACAAATTGAGAGATAGGGAGAGAGAGAGAGAGAGAGAGAGAAAGTGAAAGAGAGAGAGAGAAGGAGATAGAGTAAGAGAGAGACATATAGACTCGCAGACAGATAAATAGAACAACATATTCGCAGACAGACAACCAGAGAGGCTGACAGGATGAGAGGTAGTCAAACTGACAGAGAGACAGACATGCGTAGAAATAGACAGACAGGAAGAAAGCCTTAAAGACCCGCAGACTGATGGAAAATTTCGAAAACAGACAGACGGGCAGAGAGAGTGATAGAAAGGCAGACAGATAAAAAGGCAGACAGATCGGCAGACAGACAGATAGGTAGATAGACACACAGACTTGCAGACACAGAGGAAGAGAGAGAAACACACAGACACTCAGGCAAACAGATAGACAGGAATACCTACAGCCTCGCAGACAGACACACCGGCTGAGACAGACAGGCAGATATACAGACAGACAGACAAGCAAACAAAAGGACAGACAGACGGGCAGGCAGACAGACAGGCACACAGATAGACAGAGAGAAAGGTGACCAATAGACTCGCAGACAGTCAGACGCACGGTCAGAGTGGGAGACAGACAGGCAGACAGACAGGCTGAAAAACAGATAAACAGACCGGCAGACAGACTGACAGACAGATGGGAAGATAGGCAGACGGTCACACAGACCCACAGACTCGCAGACCTACAGACACACAGGAAGAGAGAGAGAGAGAGATACACAGACAGACAGGCAGACAGAAAAGCAGGAATACCTACAGCCTCGCAGACAGACGCACCGGTAGAGACAGACAGGCTGATATACAGACAGACAGACATGCAGACAGGAACAGGCAGATAGGAAAACAGGCAGACAGACACGCAGACTCCCAGACAAACAGACACACAGGAAGAGAGAGAAAGATACACAGATAGACAGGCAGACAGATAGGCAGGAATACCTACAGCCTCGCAGACAGACACACCGGCAGAGACTATCTGTCTGTCTGCCTGCCCGACGGTCTGCCTGTCTGTCTGCCCCTCTCGCTCTGCCCGCGTGTCTGACTGTCTGCGAGTCTATTGGTCTGCATTTCTGTTTGTCTATCTGTGTGCCTGTCTGTCAGTCTGGCTGTCTCTCTGTTTGCATGTCTGTCTGTATGTATATCAGCCTTTCTGTCTCTGCCGATGTGTCCGTCTGCGAGGCTGTAGGTATTCCTGCCTATCTGTCTGCCTGTCTATCTGTGTATCTTTCTCTCTCTTCCTGTGTGTCTGTTTGTCTGGGAGTCTGCGTGTCTGTCTGCCTGTTTTCCTATCTGCCTGTTCCTGTCTGCATGTCTGTCTGTCTGTATATCAGCCTGTCTGTCTCTGCTGGTGCGTCTGTCTGCGAGGCTGTAGGTATTCCTGCCTTTCTGTCTGCCTGTCTGTCTGTGTGTCTCTCTCTCTCTTCCTGTATGTCTAATTGTCTGGGAGTCTGCGTGTCTGTCTGCCTGTTTTCCTATCTGCCTGTTCCTGTCTGCATGTCTGTCTGTCTGTATATCAGCCTGTCTGTCTCTGCCGGTGCGTCTGTCTGCGAGGCTGTAGGTATTCCTGCTTTTCTGTCTGCCTGTCTGTCTGTGTATCTCTCTCTCTCTCTTCCTGTGTGTCTGTAGGTCTGCGAGTCTGTGGGTCTGTGTGACCGTCTGCCTATCTTCCCATCTGTCTGTCAGTCTGTCTGCCGGTCTGTTTATCTGTTTTTCAGCCTGTCTGTCTGCCTGTCTGTCTCCCTCTCTGACCGTGCGTCTGACTGTCTGCGAGTCTATTGGTCACCTTTCTCTCTGTCTATCTGTGTGCCTGTCTGTCTGCCTGCCCGTCTGTCTGTCCTTTTGTTTGCTTGTCTGTCTGTCTGTATATCTGCCTGTCTGTCTCAGCCGGTGTGTCTGTCTGCGAGGCTGTAGGTATTCCTGTCTATCTGTTTGCCTGAGTGTCTGTGTGTTTCTCTCTCTTCCTCTGTGTCTGCAAGTCTGTGTGTCTATCTACCTATCTGTCTGTCTGCCGATCTGTCTGCCTTTTTATCTGTCTGCCTTTCTATCACTCTCTCTGCCCGTCTGTCTGTTTTCGAAATTTTCCATCAGTCTGCGGGTCTGTAAGGCTTTCTTCCTGTCTGTCTATTTCTACGCATGTCTGTCTCTCTGTCAGTTTGACTACCTCTCATCCTGTCAGCCTCTCTGGTTGTCTGTCTGCGAATATGTTGTTCTATTTATCTGTCTGCGAGTCTATATGTGTCTCTCTTACTCTATCTCCTTCTCTCTCTCTCTCTTTCACTTTCTCTCTCTCTCTCTCTCTCTCTCTCCCTATCTCTCAATTTGTCTGCCTTCCTGTCTATTTGTCTGCCTTTCTGTATGTCTGTCTGTATGCCTGTCTGTCTGTCTGTCTGCATATCTGTATATCTGCCTGTCTGTATCTGCCTGTATATCTGTGGGCCTGGCTGTCTGTGTATCTCTCCCTCTTCCTGTGTGTCTGTATGTCGGCGAGTCTGTAGGTATTCCTGCCTGCCTGTGTATCTTTCTCTGTCTGCCTGTTTTTCTACCTGTCTGTCTGTCTGCCGGTCGGTCTGCCTGTCTGTATCCCTATCTGTCTCTGTCTCTGCCCGTACGTCTGACTATCTGCGAGTCAATTTGTCTGCCTTTCTGTCAATTTGTCTGCCTTTCTGTCTATTTGTCTGCCTTTCTGTCTGTTCATTTGTGTGCCTGCCTATCTGTCTGCCTGTCTCTCTGACTGTCTGTCTGCATATCTGCCTGTTTGTCTCTGCCGGTGTGTCTGTCTGCGGGGGTGTAGGTATTCCTGTCTTTCTGTCTGCCTGACTTGGTGTGTATCTCTCTCTCTCTCTTCCTGTGCGTCTGTATGTCTGCGGGTCTGTGTGTTTGCGTGTCTGCCTTTTATCCAACCTGACTGTCTGTTTGCCTGTCTGTTGCTGCCCGTGAGACTAACTTTCTGCGAGTCTATTTGTCTGCCCTTCTGTTTATTTGACTGCCTTTCTGTCAGTCTATCTGTGTGCCTGTCTGTCTGTTTTCTTAAGTTTCCATCAGTCTGTAGGTCTGTACGGCATTCTTCCTGTCTTTCTATTTCTACGCATGTCTGTCTCTCTGTCTGTTTGACTGCCTATCATCCTGTCAGCCTCTCTGTCTGTCTGTCTGTGAATATGTTGTTCTACTTATCTGCCTGCGAGTCTATATGTCTTTCTCTCTGTCTTGCTGTCTCTCTCTCTCTCTCTCTCTCTCTCTCTCTCTCTCTCTCTCTCTCTCTCTCTCTCTCTCTTTCTCCCTCGATCTCTCTCTCCCTCCTTCTCTCTTTTCGCTCTCTCTCTGTTTCTCTATCTCTCTGTACCTCTCTCTCTGTATGTCTGCCCTTCTGTCTCTGCCGGTGTGTCTGTCTGCGAGGCTGTAGGAATTCCTGCCTGTGTGTGTATCTCTCTCTCTCTCTCTCTCTCTCTCTCTCTCTCTATCTTCCTGTGTGTCTGTATGTCTGCGAGTCTGTGGGTCTGTCTGCCTGTTTCTGTCTCCGCCCGTGCATCTGACTGTCTGCGAGTCAATTTGTCTGCCTTCCAGTATATTTGTCTGTCTTTCTGTATGTCAATCTGTGTGCCTGTCTGTCTGTCTGTTTACCAAATTTTCCGTCAGTCTGCGGGTTTGTAAGGCTTTCTTCTTGTGTGTCTATTAGTACGCATGTCTGTTTCCCTGTCTGTTTGACTGCCTCTCATCCTGTCAGCCTCGCTTTTCTTATCTGTCTGCGAGTCTAAAGACTCTCTCGCTCCGTCTCTCTCTCTCTCTTGTTCTCGCCATCTCGCCATCTCTCCCTCTTTCTCTCTCTCTCTCTCTCTCTCTCTCTATCTCTGTATCCCTATCTCTCTCTCTCTCTCTTTTTCGCTCTCTCTCTCTGTATCTCTCTCTCTATGTTTCTCTCTCTCTCTGTATCTCTCTCTCTCTGTATCTCTCTCTCTCTCTGTATCTCTCTCTCTCTGTATCTCTCTCTCTGTATGTCTGCCTGTCTGTCCCTGCCGGTGTGTCTGTCTGCGAGGCTGTAGGTATTCCTGCCTGTCTGTGTATTTCTCTCTCTCTCTCTCTATCTTCCTTTGTGTCTGTCTGTCTGTCTGTCTGCCTCTCTGTCTGTCTGCCTGTCTGTCTGTCTGCCTGTCTGTCTGTCTGCCTGTCTGTCTCTCTCTCTCTCTCTGCTCGTCTGTCATTCTGTTTTCCTAATTTTCCATCAGTCTGCGGGTCTGTAAGGCTGTCTTCCTGTCTATCTAGTTCTAAGCATGTCTGTCGCTCTGTCTGTTTGACTGCCAATCATCCTGTGAGCCTCTCTGTCTGACTGTTTACGAATATGTTATTTTTCTTATCTGTCTGCGAGTCAATAGGTCTCTCCGTCTCTCTCTCTCTCTATCTATCTCTCTCTCTTTCTCTCTCTTGCTCTCTCTCTCTCTCTCCATATGTCTATCTGTCTCAATGTCTGCCTGTATGCCTATCTGCCTGTCTCTTTTTCAGTATGCCTATCTGTCTGTATGTTTGCCTGTTTGTCTCTGCCGGTGTTTCTGCCCGTCTCCCTGTCTCTCTGTCTGTCTGTCTGCATATCTGCCTCTATTTTTCTGCCGGTTTGTCTGTCTGCGAGGGTGTAGGTATTCCTGTTTATCTGGAGAGAGACATGGAGACACACAGTAAGAGAGAGAGATACATAGACAGGCAGGCAGACAGATAGGCAGGAATACCTACAGCCTCGCAGGCAGACACCCCGGCAGAGAAAAACAGGACGACTTACAGACAGACAGATCTGTAGACAGAGAGGCAGGCAGACGGGCAGACAGACTGACAGGCACTTAGATAGACAGACAGAAAGGCAGACCAATAGACTCGCAGACAGTCAGACGCACGGGCAGACAGAGAGAGAGAAACAGACAATCAGGCAGACAGATTGGCAGGAATACCTACAGCCTCGCAGGCAGACACACCGGCAGAGACAGGCAGGTAGAATTACAGACCGACAGGTATGTAGACAGAGGGAGAGGCAGACGCGCGAACAGACAGACAGGTACACAGATCGACAGACAAAAAGGCAGACAGACAGACCAGCAGACAAACAGACAGATAGGAAGACGGTCACACAGACCCACAGACTCGCAGACATACAGACACACAACAAGAGAGAGTAAGAGATACCCAGACAGGCTGCTAGACAGAAAGGAATACCTACAGCCTCGCAGACAGGCACACCGGCAAAGACTGACTGGCAGACAAACAGACAGATAGGCATACAGATAGTCAGACTGAAAAAGAGACAGACAAAACAACATATACGCAGACAGACCGACAGAGTGGCTGACAGGAACAGACAGACAGATGGGCAGAGAGAAAGAAACACACATGCAGACATATAGGCAGACAAACAGGCAGACTGAATGGCAGACAGACAGACAGATAGGTAGATAAGCGGACAGATACGCAGACCCACCGACTAGACAGACACACAGGAAGAGAGAGACACACACAGACAGTCCGGCAGACAGATAGACAAGAATACATACAGCCTCGCAGACAGACAAATCGGTAGAGACAGACAGGCAGATATACAGACTGACAGATTTGCAGACAGAGAGACAGGGTGAAGGGCAGACAGACAGATAGGCACACCGACAGACAGTTAGAAAGGCAGACCAATAGACTCGCAGACAGTCAGACGCACGGGCTGAGATAGAGATAGGCAGACCGGCAGACAGACAGGAAACAGGCAGGAAACAGAGAGGAAACAGAGAGGCTGACAGGTTGATAGGCAGTCCGACTGAGAGACAGAGAGACAGACAGGAATACCTAGAGCCTCCCAGATACACACACCTGCAGAGACAGACCGGCAGAATTACAGACAGAGACAGACAGACAGGCAGACAGACATTCAGACAGATAAACATAGAGAGAGAGAGAGAGAGAAAGAGAGAGAGAAAAACATTGAGAGAAAGTGAGAGAGAGATAGAGCGAGAGAGAGAGTAACAGAGAGAGAGAGAGAGAGAGAGAGAGAGAGAGAAAGAGGAAGAGAGAGAGAGAAAGCGAGAAAGAGAGAGAGAGAGAGAGGGAGAGAGAAAGAGAGAAAGAAAGAGAGAGAGAGAGAGAGAGAGAGAGAGAGAGAGAGAAAGAGAGAGAGAGAGATTGAAAGGGAGATAGACCTATAGACTCGCAGACAGATAAGAAGAACAACATATTCGCAGACATACAGACAGAGTGGCTGACAGGATGATAGGCAGTCCAACAGAGAGACATACATACCTACAGCCAGCCTCACAGAGGAAGAGAGAGAAACACACAGACACTCAGGCAAACAGATAGACAGGAATACCTACAGCCTCGCAGACAGACACACCGGCTGAGACAGACAGGCAGATATACAGACAGACAGACAAGCAAACAAAAGGACAGACAGACGGGCAGGCAGACAGACAGGCACACAGATAGACAGAGAGAAAGGTGACCAAAAGACTCGCAGACAGTCAGACGCACGGTCAGAGAGGGAGACAGACAGGCAGACAGACAGGCTGAAAAACAGATAAACAGACCGGCAGACAGACTGACAGACAGATGGGAAGATAGGCAGACGGTCACACAGACCCACAGACTCGCAGACCTACAGACACACAGGAAAGAGAGAGAGAGATACACAGACAGGCAGGAATACCTACAGCCTCGCAGACAGACGCACCGGCAGAGACAGACAGGCTGATGTACAGACAGACAGACATGCAGACAGGAACAGGCAGATAGGAAAACAGGCAGACAGACACGCAGACTCCCAGACAAACAGACACACAGGAAGAGAGAGAAAGATACACAGATAGACAGGCAGACAGATAGGCAGGAATACCTACAGCCTCGCAGACAGACACACCGGCAGAGACTATCTGTCTGTCTGCCTGCCCGACGGTCTGCCTGTCTGTCTGCCCCTCTCGCTCTGCCCGCGTGTCTGACTGTCTGCGAGTCTACTGGTCTGCATTTCTGTTTGTCTATCTGTGTGCCTGTCTGTCAGTCTGGCTGTCTCTCTGTTTGCATGTCTGTCTGTATGTATATCAGCCTTTCTGTCTCTGCCGATGTGTCCGTCTGCGAGGCTGTAGGTAATCCTGCCTTTCTGTCTGCCTGTCTGTCTGTGTGCCTCTCTCTCTCTCTCTTCCTGTATGTCTAATTGTCTGTGAGTCTGTCGGTCTGCGTGTCTGTCTGCCTGTTTTGCTATCTGTCTGTCTGTCTGCCTCTCTTTCTTCCCGTGCGTCTGACTGTCTGCGAGTCTATTGGTCTGTCTATCTGTGCGCCTGTCTGTCTTTCTGCCCGTCTGCCTGTCTCTCTGTCTGCATGTCTGTCAATCTGTATATCAGCCTGTCTGTCTCTGCCTGTGTTTCTGTAGGTCTGCGAGTCTGTGGGTCTGTGTGACCGTCTGCCTTTCTGTCTGCCGTTCTGTCTGTCTATCTGTGTACCTGTCTGTCCGTCTGCCCGTATGCCTGTCTCTCTGTATACGTATCAATCTGTCTGAAAGTCTACCTGTGTGTCTCTGCCGGTGTATCTGTCTGCGGGGCTATAGGTATTCCTGCCTATCTGTCTGCCTGTCTGTCTGTGTATCTATCTCTCTCTTCCTGTGTGTCTGTTAGTCTGTGGGTCTGCGTGTCTGTTTGCTTGATTTCCTACCTGTCGGACTGTCTGCCTGTCATTCTGCCTGTCTGTCTGCTTGTCTGCCTCTCTCTCTTTGCCCGTGCGTCTGACTGTCTCTCTTTCTGCATGTCCGTATAACTGCCTGTCTGTCTGTCAGCAAGGGTGTAGGTATTCCCGTTTATCTGTCTGCCAGACTGTCTGCGAATCTATAGGTCTCTCTATCTCTCTCTCTCTCTCTCTCTCTCCATCTCTCTCTCCATCTCTCTCTCTCTCCCTCACTCTCGTCGGTCTGCCTGTCTCTTTTTCAGTCTGATTATATGTATGCCTATCTGTCTGTATGTCTGCCTATCTGTAAGCCTGCTTATCTGTTTCTGCCGGTGTGACTGCTTGCGAGGATGTAGGTATTCCTGTCTATCTGTTTTCCTGACTGTCTTTGTATCTCTCTCTCTACCTGTGTCTGTGAGTCTGTAGGTCTGTGGGACCGTCTGCCTATCTTCATATGTGTCTGTCTGTCTGTCTGCCGGTCGTCCTGCCTGTCTGCCTGTCTGCCTGTCTGTCTGCTTGTCTGCCTCTCTCTCTCTCTCTCTCTCTCTCTGCGCGTGCGTCTGACTGTCTGCGAGTCCATTGTGTGCCTGTATATCTGTCTATCTGTCTGCATGTCTGTCTGTCTGTATATCAGCCTGTCTGTCTCTGCCGGTGCGTCTGTCTATCTGCCTGCCTGACTGTCTGTGTATCTTTCTCTTTTCCTGTGTCTGTATGTCTGCGAGTGTGTGGGTTTGTTTGACCGTCTGCCTATCTCTATATATACAACTGTTTGTCCTGACTGACTGACTGACTGATTGGTGACCAACGCACAGCCCAAACGGTAAGAGCTAGGAAGCTGAATTTTTCACTGTAGCTACCTTATGTGATGTAGGTGCACGTTAAGACAGGGTTTCGGGAAATTCCACCCGCAAGTGTGGAAAAATCGCGAAAAACGTTTGAATGTAACATTTTTGTTTACCATCCGTTCGTCCTCAAACTTATTTTCAAAGATGTTTGTTCAAATTCATTTGAGGGGTGTTTTACACATTTCGAAAAATGGAAATGGAGGTCATAGATTTTGTGGGTGACGTTTCGCGCTCAAATTCATTTCCGGAGATCTAGAAGAAAAATCATTTTATAAGTGTTTCACGATTTTTGCAGAATCCAAACTTTTTCGGGTGGAATGCGACTCAAAGATTTGTTGTGCGAAGTTATAAGTTGTGTCCGATTTGCTTCAAACTTATTTTCAAAGCTCTACATAAGAACTTAATAAATACGTATTTCAGCGATTTGAGTAATTCCACTCGCAACAGTGGTTAATTGGCGGAAAACGTTTGTATGAAAGTTATTTGTTTACCGTCCGATCAGTTTCAAAATAATTTCAAATTTGTTTGAGAACACTGATTTTATAACATACGTGCCACGGGCACGGCCGTGTTATACCCGCTAGTCTATAATATAATACAAAAAGGTATCGCATTTGTACAACATTTGCTCAAATTAATATGCTCAATAAAAGAATATCATATAAAAGGAGAATCCACGTTAGACTTCAGGTGATTACAAAGATTAATTATGTCTAGCAATTTTTTACAAATAGGATGAGCAAAACAAGGCAAAAGAAAAAAATATGTTGAACTGATAAATTCTTTGTGTTCGCTAATGATCATTATAAAGCAGAACGCTCTCGTGTCATAAAGAAAATAAAAACAAATAATCTGTATGTTGGATGACCGTTAAGCTTATTATCTATGTGTCTATGAGTATATTGAAAGCTCAACGCAACATAAAAGCTGAGTTAAAGCTGGCGAAAAAAGGTTGTATGTATGCTTATCAGTTGAGCTTACAATTTGGGTGCGCTAACACATTTAACCTAACATATGCATTTATGCATGCATGCTTACGCCGGCTGTGCCGTACTTACAAGTCGTCGAGTCCATCGATGTCAGCAGGCTTGTTGACGTTGATGATGATTTGCTAAATGTGCATTAAGTTATCTGGTTTAATGTATTTAGCGGCGCATAAACTAAAGTAGATCGAAATTAAGAATAAGTATAAGCTAGTACATAAAAATTATAATTATAATCATTTCATTTACGTGGCGATACTAAAAATTATTCCGCATCGTATTCCTTCGAAAGGCATGGAGTGACCGTGCCATAAGATTGACCAAGTTATTATGCCTCGTACTTGAATTTGCCCTTACGAAACCTGGGAGGGGGCTTCCTGACTAAGGCACTGCCAAAATTGCATGGGGACGATTTTTTTGTTTTCCTTATTCTTTTTATTTCTAGGTTTTGTCGAAACCTGGACCTCTTTGAAGTTGTTATGAAACTTAGTGCCTCATAACTGTCCTTAGGCCAGATAGGGTTGGCTACGTGCTATATTCGAACCGGCAGCAATCACCACTTCCACACCGAAAATATGACAAGGAAAGTAGTGATGCCAAAATTGCAATGGTCTTAAGGAAAGACGTCGAGAGAACACTGCAAAAAAATACACCTACGTACCTATATTAAGGTTATGTCCGCTAAAAGTATATTTTTCAACTTTGGAGACGAAAATATATATTAAAGCGCCCTTCTGCGCGGCAGATGTATTTTTCCCAAATATATTTTGGAGAGGATGCGTTTATTTCGCATCAAGAAACTCGGATAAGTTTATGTATCACCCATCACTCACGAGAAAAACTTAATTGGGGCACTTCTGCACTTGGTCACCGTAGATGTAGAAAAGGCTCAGCAGCCCACAAATGAAGTGCGTGAGAGTGGCTTAATGACACATGCTTGAAAAGCTTTCCAATGCACACCTGCATATACGCTTCCCAAAGCACAGCCTTATCATACCATATGTTCTTGATCGCACAGCATGAGAGCTTATGTGGATTCTAATTACAGTCATGGCGGAAATAATGCGTATAGCGCGTATTCATTATTTTCAAATTTCTATTTAAACCACAGGCACCCTCACACGGTGTTTCTGTCTGCGAGGCTGTAGGTATGTATGTCTCTCTGTTGGACTGCCTATCATCCTGTCAGCCACTCTGTCTGTATGTCTGCGAATATGTTGTTCTTCTTATCTGTCTGCGAGTCTATAGGTCTATCTCCCTTTCAATCTCTCTCTCTCTTTCTCTCTTTCTCTCTCTCTCTCTCTCTCTCTCTCTCTTTCTTTCTCTCTTTCTCTCTACCTCTCTCTCTCTCTCTCTCTCTCTCTCTCTTTCTCGCTTTCTCTCTCTCTCCCTCTTTCTCTCTCTCTCTCTCTCTCTTTTACTCTCTCTCTCGGTGTTTTTCTCTCTCTCTCTTTCTCTCTCTCTCTATGTCTATCTGTCTGAATGTCTGAATGCCTGTCTGTCTGTCTCTGTCTGTATTTCTGCCGGTCTGTCTCTGCAGGTGTGTCTATCTGGGAGGCTCTAGGTATTCCTGTCTGTCTCTCTGTCTCTCAGTCGGACTGCCTATCAACCTGTCAGCCTCTCTGTTTCCTGCCTGTTTCCTCTCTGTCTGCCGGTCTGCCTATCTCTCATCTTCTTCGCCTGTGTCGGCACTTTCCCCATCCCCATCTGTTTTAAGTACTCTTTTCATGAGTGATTTTTCTCAATTAATTATTGGAAAAGGAGAACCCAAGACGAACGATGGAAACATTTCAAGCACTAATAGCTCAAATTTAGAAAACTTAAGCCATGAAAATCAGCTTCGTCTGCGCAGAAAGTGCAATTTTAAATTTTTGCCTAAAACTCCTAAAAGGCTTACACGCCACAACGCAACGCGTAATAAGCGCCTATTATTTTCTCCATCTTCGGCGGACTCGTCTGATACAGACTCTGCTCCAGTAGCTACTTCTGCTGTTGTTGCCCCCACAGTTGTTAATAATAATAACATTGGATTGCCTTGTAATAGCACAATTATTCCTAAACCTCCGCATATTATAATGCAGAATAGCTCTATTGCTCAAAGCCCTAACAACTTATCCACTCTTGACCCCATTCTTGCCAAGTTCGTGGTTAACAACCCTCCAATCACAGAATTCAAATTGAAACTTTGTGGATCTGGAATGGTCAAAATCATTCCAGAAACTATTGCTACATACAGATTAATAATAAACATCCTTGAAATAGAGAAATGTCAATATAATACATATCAGTTGCAGAGTGAAAGGTCTTTCAAAGTCGTGGTGCGTGGCATCCTTACCTCCACTAGCACAGACCTTATTAAAGATGAGCTTTCTAGTATGGGTTTTGAGGTCAGAAGAGTGTATAATCCAAAACTAAAAAATCGACATGGCTCTCATCTGTCTGTCTGTTCCTGTCAGCCACTCTGTCGGTCTGTCTGCGCATATGTTGTTTTGTCTGTCTCTTTTTCAGTCTGACTATCTGTATGCCTATCTGTTTCCTGTTTGTCTGCCAGTCAGTCTTTGCCGGTGTGCCTGTCTGCGAGGCTGTAGGTATTCCTTTCTGTCTACCAGCCTGTCTGGGTATCTCTTACTCTCTCTTTTTGTGTGTCTGTATGTCTGCGAGTCTGTGGGTCTGTGTGACCGTCTTCCTATCTGTCTGTTTGTCTGCTGGTCTGTCTGTCTGCCTTTTTGTCTGTCGATCTGTGTACCTGTCTGTCTGTTCGCGCGTCTGCCTTTCTCTCTGTCTACATACCTGTCGGTCTGTAATTCTACCTGCCTGTCTCTGCCGGTGTGTCTGCCTGCGAGGCTGTAGGTATTCCTGCCAATCTGTCTGTCTGATTGTCTGTTTCTCTCTCTCTGTCTGCCCGTGCGTCTGACTGTCTGCGAGTCTATTGGTCTGCCTTTCTGTCTGTCTATCTGTGTGCCTATCTTTATTTCTGCCCGTCTGCCTGACTCTCTGTCTGCATATTTGTCTGTGTGTATGTCATCCTGTCAGTCTCTGTCGGTGTGTCTGCCTGCGAGGCTGTAAGTGTTCCTGCTTATCTGTCTGCCTGCCTGTCTGTGTATCTCTCTCTTTCTTCCTGTGTGTCTCTATGTCTGCGAGTCTGTGGGTCTGCGTGTCTGTCTGCCTGTTTTCTTATCTGTCCGCCGGTCGGTCTGCCTGTCTGTCTGTCTCTCTCTAGTCTCGAGTCTATTGGTCTGCCTTTCCGTCTGTCTATCTGAGTGCCTGTCTGTCTGTCTGCCCGTCTGCCTGCCTCTCTATCTGCATGTTTGGCTGCCTGTGTATCTGTTTGGCTGCCTGTCTACCTCTGCCGGTGTGTCTGCCTGCCTGTCTGCTGTAGGTATTCCTGTCTATCTGTTTGCCTGACTGTTTGTGATCTATTCCTGTGTGTCTGTTTGTCTGCGAGTCTGTAGGTTTGTGTGACCGTCTGCTTATCTTCCTATCTGTCAGTCTGTCTGCCGGTCTGTCTGTCTGCCTTTTTGTCTGTCTATCTGTGTACCTATCTGTCTGTCTGCCTGTCAATCTGTCTACATATCTGCCTGTCTGTAAGTCTACCTGTCTGTCTGCGAGACTTTAGGTATTCCTGCCTGTCTGCATGTCTGTCTGTGTATCTCTCTCTTTCTTCCGGTGTGTCTGTGAGTCTGTGGGTCTGCGTGGCTGTCTGTCTGTTTTCCTATCTGTCTGTCTGTCCACCGATCGGTCTGCCTGTCTGTCTGTCTCTCTCTCTCTCTCTCTCTGCCCGTGCGTCCGACTGTCTGCGAGTCTATTGGTCTGCCTTTCTGTCTGTCTATCTGAGTGCCTGTCAGTCTGTCTGCCCGTCTGCCTGCCTCTCTGTCTACAGATCTGTCTGTCTGTAAGTCGTCCTGTTTTTCTCTGCCGGGGTGTCTGCCTGCGAGGCTGTAGGTATTCCTGCCTATCTGTCTGCCTGCCTGTCTGTGTATCTCTCTCTCTCTTTCTGTGTGTCTCCATGTCTCCGATTCTGTGGGTCTGTCTCTCTCTCTTTCCCCGGGCGTCTGACTGTCTGCGAGTCTATTGGTCTGCCTTTCTTTCTGTCTATCTGAGTGCCTGTCTGTCTGTCTGCCCGTCTGCCTGCATGTTTGGCTGTCTGTATATCAGCCTGACTGTCTCTGCCGGTGTGTCTGCCGCCTCTCTGTGTATCTATCTCTCTCTCTCTCTCTCTCTCTCTCTCTCTCTTTCTGTGTTTCTGTCTGTCCGCTCGTATGCCTGTCTTTCTGTCTGTCTGTCTGTCTGTCTGTATATCAGCCTGTCTGTCTCAGCCGGTGCGTCTGCTGACTGTCTGTGTATCTCTCTTTCTCTTTCTTTCTGTGTTTCTAAATGTCTGTGAGTCTGTGGGTCTGCGTGTCTCTCTGTCTGTTTTCTTATCTACTGGTCGTCTGACTGTCTGTGAGTCTATTGGTCTGCCTTTCTGTCTGTCTATCTGTGTCCCCGTCTGCCCGTCTGCCCGTCTGCCTCTCTCTCTGTCTGCATGTCTGCTGTTTGTGTTTCAGCCTGTCTGTCTCTGCCGGTGCGTCTGTCTATCTGTCTGCCTGACTGTCTGTGTATCTCTTTGTCTTCCTGTGTGCCTGTCTGTCTGTAACTCTACCTGTCTGTCTCTGCCTGTATGTATATTAGCCTGTCTGTCTTTGCCGGTGCGTCTGCCTATATGTCTGCCTTGCTGTTTGTGTATCTCTCTCTCTTCCAGTGTATCTGTATGTCTGCGAGTCTGTGGGTCTGTGGGACCGTCTGCCTATCTTCCTATCTGTTAGTCTGTCTGTCGGTCTGTCTGTCTGCCTTTCTGTCTGTCTATCTGTGTACCTGTCTGTCTAAGTAGGCGACGTTTTTCACCGAAAAACATACAGTGTGTATTGTGCTCCGCTAAAATCTTAAAAAAAAGTGACAAATCACAGACAAGCCCACCCAACAGTGGCATAACAGAACAATTAGAAGTGAGCTCAACCCCAAAAGAATCAAAACAGTGTAAAAGTGCCTTAAATAAAGAAAAATGCACACAAGCAAAAATTGGGAGCTGTCAAAGTGAGTGCTGCAGAGTTGCCTACAAAAATAGCAGTCAGCTTAAGAAATTGTCAGGCTGCCATGGCAAATGAAAGCCTCAAAAACAACGGCGTCCCTGCTGCCCATACATACAGCACGCAGCAAGACCTGCAACACCAACAACATCCCACCACCAACTAATTCCGAAGCAAACAGCAACCAAGTGCAGGGGCTTTCAGCCGAGCTGACTTCGAAAACTCCACAGCACCTCCTCTCCAGCACCGTCATTCCTGACATCGGCACGGATAGCGCCATCACTAGCAACAGTAACGAAGGTAACCCTTCAGCTAGCTGACTTTGATCCAGCTACGATTCAAAGACAACTGCAGCCGCGCAAACGCAAAGTTGCGAAGCAACATTCTGCCCTTGCTCAGCTCAGACGTAAGAGCATAACTAATAAAAAGTCATCAGCTAGTTCTTCCCCGTTGCTCTCGAAAGCAATAAGCAACAGATTCCATGCACTGAGTAGCGAATCGGACGATGAATCAGCAGACGAGGATAGCGAGGATATGAAAAATATGTCCGTCGTCGACGCAGACTCGCTCTCAAATCTCCTGGACGAGATTAAACAGCGCACCCAAAATGGCTGCGTGCAGAACAACTCAGCCGCAACCAGCGACTCGGAGTTGGAGGCCGACGTGAGCCCCAAAGAACAACGTCGACTTGAACAAAGTCGAACCAAGAACTTCAGTAGGGGGTATAACCCGGTTATATGCCCAAGATGCAGACACATTGAGAGCAGCTCAAAAACTACTCGAAGCTGCTAACATCGAATTCTACACGTACCAGCTCAAGGAGGAGCGGCCGTACAAAAAAGTCATAAAAGGACTTCACGACTCAACTTCACCCGCCAAGATCCGCGACGATTTCAACGCTCTAGGGCACAAAGTTACACATATTCACTGCCCGGACAACTCAAATAGAACGGACTAGCCAATCCACCTATTCTTCGTTAACCTAGCCCCTGGTGGCAATAAGGACCAAATTCTAACATACGCTATCTTGCCGGCCAGAGATGCTTTATCGAGGAAGCCCGAACAAAGCAATCTCTAACTCAGTGCAGCCGATGTCAGCAATTTGGCCACACAGCAAAATACTGCCGACAGAAGCACATCTGTGTCAAATGTGGGGAACAGCACAAATCCGGGGTTTGCACACGGCCCGACTCGGTTCGAGCGACCTGTGACAACTGCGACCTGGAATACCCAGCCAACTACAAGGGCTGTGAGGCCTATTTGAGTTTCGCCAAACGAAACGAACTCAAGCCATCGATCCTTAGCAGCACACAAGCAGCTCGACAACCACTTGGCCACCGCATTCAAGCAGTGGCAAGCTCTTCACGCCTTCTGGCCCCAGCCTCCAGCCCTACAACAGGCCACACATATGCCCATGCAAGACGAATGGCCAATTGTAAGACAGTTCATCGCTCCCACACAGCACCCTCGGCAACGACAACCAAACCTTACTCAAGAGCAGACCTTTCTCGCCAACGCCGTGGTGCTCAACAACAGCCTGTGCCACAAGAGTTACCCACAAACCGCACCGAAAACCATCCTCCCATGGATCGAGTTCTCGAAGCAATTGAAGCTCTAAACACATCGATGCAGAGCTTTTTCAAGATGCAAGAGGCGAACATGCAGATGCAGAATCGCATGCTCGAGCTCCTTAGCGCGCTTCTTTCAAAATGAGCACCCTCAGGGTCCTGGGCTAGAACACGGGCGGCGTCCCAGCCAAAATCCATGAGTTGCAACTCTACATGCAGCTCCACAAGGTAGATGTCGCACTTTTAAGCGAAACCCACATGCGTGATCTGGAGACTCCCCGCATTCCTGGGTACTCCTCCTACCCAGCGAATCACCCCGCCCAACGACGCTGGGGTGGCGCAGCAATTCTTATTCGCAGTGGTATCTCGCACTTCCCCACCGCCCCCAAACGCGGTGCCGACCTGCAACTGGCCACTGCAATAGTCTCAACGGATTCTGGAGACGTCGAATTTGGGGCCATATATTGCCAGCCTGGCTTCAGATGGACAGCCAATGAGCTCTGCCAGCGTTTTAGCACCCTCGATCCAAAGTGCTTACTGGGCGGTGATTGGAACGCACACCATCAGCTTTGGGGGGCAAGCCGCAGCAACGGCAGGGGACGTGAGCTTTCGACGATTTCATGCACGACGCGCGCTTTGAATGTCTAGCCACTGGCAGCCCCACGAGGTTCCCACCACAGGCTGGCCGCAGACCCTCCTGCCTCGACATTGCAATATACAGGGGTCTCCCACACTGGACGCTCAGCATTGAATCTCGTGCTGACTTGAGCTCCGACCACTTGCCGCTGGTAATTTCAATCAATACCGCCGCCAGACACTACCCAACGCTGGAAAGGATCATCGACAGGCAGACCAATATAAATGTCTTCAGCCGCAAGCTAAACGACATCATCTACCCGGACATGGATATAGCTTCCGCAGAGGACATCGACGACGCTCTTAACGGATTCACCGAAAAGGTGCGGACTGCAGCAGCTGAAGCCAAGCGTCCTCTACCCAGTCGATGCAGGCAACGCGACGGGCTAAACAAACTCTCGCCGGACCTGTTAATCCTACTTAGAAAAAAAGGCTTCGTAAGATATGGTCGCGCACTCGACACCCCGGCGACAAGGCGAACTGGCGAACTGAATCGCTGACGAACTGAATCGGGAGCTTCAAGTGCAACGGGCAAGATATTTTGACCACATGCTGATGAACATGTCGTCCCATCATAACGCGGATTTCTCGCTGTGGAAGGCGACACGCGGCACAAAACGCCAACCTCTGAGGCAGGCTCCCCTCAAAAGAAGTGACGGCGCCTGGTGCCGCTCAGACGCAGAGCAGGCTGCAACCCTTGCTGCCCACCTCGAGGAGCAATTCACGCCATTCAGCATCGCCACGGAAGACGAGATTGCCGAGACGAGAGCCGCTGTAGCCTCAGAAACAGAGCCGGACTCCCCCCCAAACTGCATTTACAAAAGAGGAGGTGAGAAGAGTGTTCCAACGCTTGAAGCCAAACAAGGCCCTGGGACACGACTTAGTGTGCAATCGCACATTAAAAGCGCTCCCCACGAATGCTATCCTTTTCCTGGTATTAATATTCAACGCCATAATTAGGTTGAAGTATTTTCCGGAAGCGTGAAAAATTTCCATCGTGACCATGATCCACAAGCCTGGCAAGCCGGAGGACGACCCCGAGTCATCGACCGATTAGTCTCCTGCCTGCACTATCTAAGGTCTGGGAAAGACTTGTCGCAGCAAGACTTACGGCCTGTGCAGAGTCACGGCACCTAATTCCTGGCCACCAGTTTGGCTTTTGCGCTGGGCACGGAATCACGGAGCAGCTACATAGGGTCATCAACCACGTTCTGGAGGCATTTGACAAAAAATTGTACTGTATGGCGACTTTTGTCGATGTCAGCCAGGCATTCAACCGTATCTGGCACATAGGGCTACTGGCAAAACTGAAACTTCACCCTGATCCGATCCTACTGGGTCGATCGTTCTTTCAGGGTGAAAGTTAGGGCTGAGCAGTCCCCCACACATTACATCCAAGCTGGTGTCCCGCAAGGTAGTGTACTAGGGCCACTTCAATTTTCGCTCTTCTCCCGCTCTACTCCAGACGCCCATGCCCTCGGTCTGCCTTTGCGCTCACTTCTAATGGCCACATATGCCGACGACGTCTGCGCAATGGTCAGCGTCAGGTCCCCAGTTGTTGCTGCAGATGCTGCGCAGGACTATCTGGACCTCCAGACGCCCATGCCCTCAGTCTGCCTTTGCGCTCACTTCTAATGGCCACATATGCCGACGACGTCTGCGCAATGGTCAGCGCCAGGTCCCCAGTTGTTGCTGCAGATGCTGCGCAGGACTATCTGGACCTCCTTAGCAGCTGGGCTCGACGCTGGAACGTCAAACTAAGCCATGCCAAAAGCACCACCGTGTGCTTCACAATTAGTAGAGGAGTACCGCCAGCGCTGAGGTTAAACGGACTAACGCTTACCCAAGAAAGTGAAACAAAATACCTGGGCGTCACCCTTGACAAGCGCCTCACTTTCGCCAGCCACATTAAAGGAGCTGTGCAACGCTGTCGAAATAAGCTGACCAAGTTAAATTGGCTCCTCAGCCCCCGCAGCAAACTTTCCCTTGGATGTAAATGGCTTGTTTATTTACAAACTGTAGCACCCATCTGGCGATATGCCATACAGATCTGGGACTTGGCTGCTCCATCCAACAGAAAAAGAGTTCAATCTCTCCAAAACAAAACTCTGCGCAGGATGGCAGGAGCCCCATTTTACGTGCGCAACAGCGTTCTACACAGAGACCTGAGGATCCCCTGGGTTGAAGAGCAAATAAGGACCCACTGCGCCCTCTATAACAACCGGCTAGCCACGCACGCCAATAGGCTCGCCAGCAACCTTCAAGGTGCCCATTCCATCAGGAGGTTAAGGAGGAGAACATTTGCCTACAACAACGCCCCCCCATCCCCAGGGCTACGCGGCAATAATATAGACAAGATAGATATTAGATACAGAAAATAGAATAGCGAAACAAGTTTTTAAATTGTAAAAACATGGCGAATTAACAAAAAACATCAAATGGTGCATAAGGCAAAAGAATCCTTGCAAACCACTTATTAAATAAAAAAAAAAAACCTGTCTGACTGTCTGCCCGTCTGCCTGTCTCTCTGTCGACATATCTGCCTTTCTGTCTGTAACTATATCTGTCTATCACTGCCTGTCTGTATATCAGCCTGTCTGTCTTTGCCGGGGCGTCTGCCTATCTGTCTGCCTAACTGTCTGTGTATCTCTCTCTTTCAGTGTATCTGTATGTCTGCGAGTCTGTGGGTCTGTGTGACCGTCTGCCTATCTTCCTATCGAGTCTATTGGTCTGCCTTTCTGTCTGCCTATCTGTGTGCCTGTCTGTGTGCCTGTGTGTCTGTCTGCCAGTATGCCTGCGTCTTTGTTTGCATGGTTGTCTGTGTGTATATCAGCCTGTCTGTCTCTGCCGGTGTGTCTGCCTGCCTGTCTGTGTATCTCTCTTTCTCATCTTGTGTGTCTCCATGTCTGCGATTCTGTGGGTCTGTCTCTCTCTCTTTGCCCGGGCGTCTGACTGTCTGCGAGTCTATTGGTCTGCCTTTCTGCTGTCTTTCTGTATGTCTGTCTGCCCGTCTGCCCGTCTGCCTGTCTGTCCTTTTGTATATCTGTCTGTCTGCGGGGCTTTAGGTATTCCTGCCAGTCTGTCTGCCTGCATGTCTGTGTATCTCTTTCTCTCTTTCTGTGTTTCTGTATGTCTGCGATTCTGTGGGTCTGCGTGTCTGTCTGAATGTTTTCCTATCTGTCTGTCTGTCAGCCGGTCGGTCTTCCTGTCTGTCTGTCTCTCTATATCTCTGCCCGTGCATTTGACTGTCTGCGAGTCTATTGGCCTGCCTTTCTGTCTGTCTATCTGTGTGCCTGTCTGTCTGTCTGCCCGTCTGCCTGCCCGTCTGCCTGTCTCTCTGTCTGCATGTCGGTCTGTCTGTATATCAGCCTATCTGTCTCTGCCGGTGGGTCCGTCTATCTGTCTGCCTGACTGTCTTTTTATCTCTCTCTCTTCCTGTGAGTCTGCATGTCTGCGAGACTGTGGGTTTGTGTGACAGTCTGCCTATCTGTCAATCTGTTTGCCGGTCTGTCTGTCTGCCTTTCTGTCTGTCCATCTGTATTCTTGTCTGTCTGTCTGCTCGTCTGCCCGTCTGTCTCTGCCGGGGTGTTTGTCTGCGAGGCTGCGTGTGTGTTTGTCTGCGAGTCTGTGGGTCTGTATGTATGTCTGCCTAGGCTGTAGGTATTTCTGTCTGTCTGTAGGACTGCCTATTATCTGTCTGTCTGCGAATATGTGGTTCTTTTTATCTATCTGCGAGTCTATAGGTCTCCCTCCCTTTTTCTCTCTCTCTGTCTCTATCTCTCTCTCTCTTCTTCTTCTTTAGACTTTGCTCGACGGATGGGGTATGGGTTCTTTCTTCATCCTACTATGCTACACACTAACACCATGATAAGTGCACTTTCACAAAGATAAAACCACAAGTTCAAAAAATATCGAAATTGGGAACGGTAACCGGTATTATGTCAGTCGTTGGCGGTTTAGACTTTTGATTTGGTTGTAGGGTAACAAAGATGTTAATTTACCCCACGGTCTGTACCCACCCTACCTTAGTGGCACGGCGAATATCACGGCCAACCCTTGTTCGGACCTCTTGCTGGTTAATTTTTAGTTTCTTAAGGTACTGGCGACTAACGACGAACGTTTTTAGTTCAACATATTAATTTCGATTTCCATATTATTTATTGCCTATTTGCTTCGAATAGGACATGTTTGCAAACATTGCATAAGAAAATGAAAGCTTATGTGGAAAGCACTAATGATCAGTCAAAACTGTATCATGGCTACAAGATAAACTATATAACTGATTATAACTCTATGAGATAAGTGAAAACAGAAATAATACTGCCTGGCAACTGATAATGGGCTTTGGAGACGGTACATTCAAATTACATGTGATTCCTATATCGGGTAGTGCTGAAGGCTCGCCGATTTACAATTCTCTTTTTATATTTCAAACTCTTTTGCTGGCTTATGTGGCCATTGCATACTCACAAATTGAAACAAATAAATCCATCGATGCTTACCTTGGGCCCATCGTTAGCATTGTGGTAATATCTGCAGAGCAATTTACGTTGGTTATTCTATTTACAAATAATTTGCGAAATACCGTACACTCGTCTCTTTATTCTCATGGCACTTAGATTTCAGTTTACTTGAAGTTTAACATTCTTAAGTTAGCAACATATTTTAAAAGGTTATGTTTCAAAATTACAAAATAACTTGGCTCTATTGTCTTGCCAAAGAAAGGAAGTTTCTAAGACAGTCGCTTTTATACTATTATAATTTCATTTAAGCAAAGCGAAAATGGTTTTAAAATATTAATTCATGAGCATTTAGATCGAAGCGTGTACACAAAAGAAATCCAACCGAACAAGTTTACGCTCACACAAAGTGTGAACTCCTTGAGGCTATTCCCTTGGCAATTTATATCTCATCTTGGTATGCGGAACCCTAATCGGTCTAATTCTTTGCCAGCGATACTCCGTTCATCGAGCTGGAACGGTAAGTTAGGCCAGGAGGTAGCTTGGACACAAACGGATTAGCGCGGAATCGCGGGGTGCAGGCAATGTGCTGGTGTTGCCGCAGTGTTTGTTTGTAGCGATCTCACAGAAATCTCAAGTCCTTTTGACCTTCTCCACTTCCGTAGGGCTGTCGCTCCCTTGGGCGGTTGTATGCTATCAAAATTTCTAAGTTGACTACGACCGATGTATGTGTATATATATAAGAATACACGAAGTCGTGGTTGCGCAATGGCTGGCCGGTAGCTAAATAAAATTGCACCCACTGGTGGCGGAAAACTCCTGAGCGTGGAATTATGAACACTGGAGACTTGAGACTGTGTATAGCCTCTGCACTTTTAATTAATAAAACGTATGCGCACTCAAAATTTGCGTCTTGCTTGTTGTGCTGTCAAATTAAAAATAATGCAGCGTGGCAATCAGACCTTCTGTCTAACTTCAATTTCACCAAAAACACACCTACAAAAACAATTATATTTCACCACATCTAAATTATAACGGTGATATTGCCTGATCTTTCGAGCATTCCTTCATTCTCGCGTGGGCGCGAGCGAGGCAACGCACCGTCTCTGAGATAGCGCATTTTGCAGCATCATGTGAAAGCAAAAAGTGATTACCATGGGATAAATGCATACATTTTTGGTGACTTTTCTGACTCTTAACGGGAGCGGATACGATGGGACCAGTTAATGAATATTGTGCCAGCTGGTCGCTACACGTTCGATCTGCCGTCTGTCTGCTTGTCTGCCTTTCTCTCTTTGTCTGTGCGTCTGACTATCTGCGAGTCTATTGATCTGGCCTTCTGTGTATCTATCTGTGTGCCTGTCTCTCTGCCTGCATGTCTATCTGTCTGTTTATCAGCTTGTCTGTCTCTGCCGGTGCGTCTGTCTGCGATGCTGTATCTGTGTCTCTGTGTATCTCTCTCTTTTCTTTTGTGTCTGTATGTCTGCGAGTCTGTTGGTCTGTGTGACCGCCTGCCTATCTTCCTATCTGACTGTCTTTCAATCCTGCCATTCTGTCTGTCTATCTGGGTACCTGTCTGTCTGTTTGCCCGTCTGCCTGCCTCTCTTTCTACATATCTGTTTGTCTGTAAGTCTTTTTGTCTGTATCTGCCGGTGTGTTTGTCTGCGAGGCTTAAGATATTCCTGCTTATCTGTCTGCCTGTCTGTCTGTGTATCTCTCTCTCTTCCTGTGTGTCTGTATGTCTGTGAGTCTGTGGGTCTGCGTATCTGCCTGCCTGTTTTCCTATCTGTCTGTCTGCCTGCCGGTCGGTCTGCCCGTCTGTCTGCTTGTCTGCCTCTCTCTCTCTCTCTCTCTGCCCGTGAGTCTGAATGTCTGCGAGTCTATTGGTCTGCCTTTCTGTCCGGCTATCTGTGTGCTTGTCTGTCTACCTGCCCGTCTGCTTGTCTCTCTGTTTGTATATCAGCCTGTCTGTCTCTGCCGATGTGTCTGTCTGTGAGGCTGAAGGTATTCCTGCCTATCTGCCTGTCTGTGTATCTCTCTCCCTTCCTGTGTGTCTGTTTGTCTGCGAGTCTGTAGGTTTGTGTGACCGTCTGCCTATCTTCCCATCTGTCTGTCTTTCTGCCGGTCAGTCTGTCTGCCTTTCTGTCTGTCTATCTGTGTGCTTGTCTCTCTGTCTAACCCTTTGCCTGTCTCTCTGTCTACTGATCTGTCTGTCTGTAAGTCGTCCTGTCTATCTCTGCCGGTGTGTCTGCCTGCTGGCTGTAGGTATTCCTGCCTATCTGTCTGCCTGCCTGTCTGTGTGTATTTCTCTCTCACTCTCTTCCTGTGTGTCTCTATGTCTGCGAGTCTGTGGATCTGTGTGTCTGTCTGTCTGTTTTTTTATCTGTTCGCCGGTCGGTCTGCCTTTCTGTCTGTCTCTCTCTCTCTCTCCCTCTCTGCCCGGGCGTCTGACTGTCTGCGAGTTTATTGGTCTGTCTTACTGTCTGTCTATCTGTGTGCCGGTCTGTCTGTCTGCCTGTCTCTGTCTGTATATCAGCCTATCTGTCTCTGCCGGTGTGTCTGTCTGCGGGGCTTTTGGTATTCCTGCCAAACTGTCTGCCTGCCTGTCTGTGTATCTCTCTCTCTCTCCTGTGTTTCTGTATGACTGCTAGTCTGTGGGTCTGCATGGCTGTCTGCCTATATGTCTGCCTGTCTGTCTCTGTCTCTGCCCCTGCGTCTGACTGTCTGCGAGTCTATTTGTCCGTCATTCTGTCTTTTTGTCTGACTTTCTGTTTGTCGATCTGTGTGCCCCTCTGTCTGTCTGCCCGTCTGACTGTCTCTCTGTCTGCATGTCTGTCTGTCTGTCTGTATATCTGTCTGTGTGTCTTTGCCAGTGTCGCTGTCTGCGAGGCTGCAGGTATTCATGTCTATCTGTTTGCCTGACTGTCTACGTCTGCCGATCGGTCTGCCTGTCTGCCTCTCTCTCTCTCTTTCTGCCTGTGCGTCTGACTGTCTGGGAGTCTATTGGCCTGACTTTCTGTCTGTCTATCTGTGTGCCTTTCTGTCTGCCTGTCAGTCTGTCTGCATGTCTGTATATCTGCCTGATTGTCTCTGTCGGTGTGTCTGTCTGCGATTCTGTAGGTATTCCTGTCTATCTGTTTGCCTGATTATCTGTGTATCTCTCTCCCTTCCTGTGTGTCTGTTTGTCTGCGGGTCTGTAGGTTTGTGTGACCGTCTGCCTATCTTCCTATCTGTCTGTCTTTCTGCCGGTCAGTCTCTGTGCCTTTCTGTCTGTCTATTTGTGTACCTGTCTCTCTATCTGCCTGTCTCTCTGTCTGCATGTTTGTCTGTCTGTGTATCAGCCTGTCAGTCTCTGCCGGTGTGTCTGCCTGCGAGGCTGTTTATCTCTCTCTCTCTCTTCCTGTGTGTCTCTATGTCTGCGAGTCTGTGGGTCTGCGTGTCTGTCTGTCTGTTTTTTTATCTGTCCGCCGGTCGGTCTGCCCGTCTGTCTGTCTCTCTCTCTCTCTCTCTGCCCGGGCGTCTGACTGTCTACGAGTCTATTGGTCTGCCTAACTGTCTATCTATCTGTGTACCTGTCTGTCTGCCTGCCTGTCTCTCTGTCTGCATGTCTGTCTGTATATCAGCCTATCTGTCTCTGCCGGTGTGTCTGTCTGCGGGGCTTTTGGTATTCCTGCCAAACTGTCTGCCTGCCTGTCTGTGTATATCTCTCTCTCTCTCTTCCTGTGTTTCTGTATGACTGCGAGTCTGTGGGTCCGCATGGCTGTCTGCCTGTCAGTCTGCCTATATGTCTGCCTGTCTGTCTCTGTCTCTGCCCCTGCGCCTGACTGTCTGCGAGTCTATTTGTCTGTCATTCTGTCTTTTTGTCTGACTTTCTGTTTGTCGATCTGTGTGCCCCTCTGTCTGTCTGCCCGTCTGACTGTCTCTCTGTCTGCATGTCTGTCTGTCTGTCTGTATATCTGCCTGTGTGTCTTTGCCAGTGTCTCTGTCTGCGAGGCTGCAGGTATTCATGTCTATCTGTTTGCCTGACTGTCTACGTCTGCCGATCGGTCTGCCTGTCTTTCTGCCTGTCTGCCTCTCTCTCTCTCTTTCTGCCTGTGCGTCTGACTGTCTGGGAGTCTATTTACTTGACTTTCTGTCTGTCTATATTGTGCTATGCACAATTCTTTTGGCGTGCTATGTAAAAATTACAATAGTTTGCATCACTTTTTCTCTACCGAACTTTCTCTACCCCTAATAAAATCGTTGCTTTCAGGATACCTTCGGGAAGTCACTGAACTTTCCCAGCTATGAGCAGGGGCATGGCTAGCCGGACTGGCTGTAAATTTTCCCTCACCGGGTCGGTGATTTCCCATTACTTTCCCAATACTATCTCTTTATTCTATCTACTTAACACTCTGTATATCTAGCATACAGTTCTATACTTTTTTCTGAAATAAAATAGCAAATTAAGATTATTGTTGTAGTAGGGCATCCGCAGGGCTTCCAGATGAACTTTGCTTAATGAAGTATCGTTGGGGGAGCGTTTCTGCTCTGCACAAATTTTGCTTAAGGTTTGAAAAAAAAACACGTTTGTTCACTTGCAGGTTATTTTTTCTTCTGTCTATATTTTTAGAGTGCATTACAATGTATTAGTGTAAGTGAGGTGAAATTTAAGTACATGTTCCATGTACTGGTTCCGGAGTTACATGGCATTTGGATGGCGACTGCCGGATACACTTCTTGTGTGAACATGCCGCCCGCCTTGCAATATTGCAAAAAGAAAAAGGGAGAGGGAAGTGGCTCTGTTCCTACTGGTGAGCGCAGGAGCCGGACAGTATCCACCCGAAGACCGTGTTTTGGGCCAGTGGTGCGCCGTCATGGCTCGGCAGGACGCCTTGGAGAATTAAATCGGGGTAGATATCCGAGCCCAACACCAGATTGGAGATTTCCGGCTGGAACCAGCGATCGTCTGCCAATCGAACGTTGGTGAAGGGCTCGTTCAGTTTCTCGCTGACGAGCTTCGTTGGAGTTCGATACTGGAGATTTGGCATCACTTGCAGGATGACCTCTCGCTGGAAGCTAGAGGTCCTGGAACTTATAATGGCCGAGCAAGCGTTGTCTTTACCGACGCGGGTGACGGATAGCCCGGAGGCTTTTGCCAAGGATGCGTCGATAAGACTTACCGGACAGCACGGGTCTAAAAGTGTCCGAGTGTCGCGGGTCGCCTTGCCGTTTCCAAGTCGGATGAGTGCTCTCGGGAGCACGGTTGTCCTTTTGTGTTCCATTAATGTCGACAAGGAGATGGAACCAGCGGATGAAGGCGGCGCGGAGCGTCGCGCTTGGGCCTTGGTGGTGCGCATTGTTTGGGATCGCTCTGGAGATCGCGATGGCATGCGACGCGCTTCTTGGAAATGAAGCAAAGTGTGAAGGTCAGCCGCATGAACCGCTGGCACTTTCGCAGCGCGTGGACTCCTCGGCATACTCGGCATCGGAACGATTCCGTTGCCGGTCGGCTCTTGGATCGGCCTTGTTGTTGGCGTGGAGACATCGTACTGTTACGTGAAGAAGGTTGAACAAAAACATGATAGACATTACTGATGCGGCTTTATACGGATGGTCCGCAGACCTATGGATCTAGGATTCTAGTCTTTACTGGAGATTCTACTGGATGGAGAATGGAGACTAGATTCTATCGGGAGCAGGATCAGCTTAGAGATAGGTCTCTTAGAGACACCTCGGGCTGTTAACACGTCGACCACTCGGACTCTTTGGTCGTCGCCAGGATAGGTCGTTTGGATTCGACCTAAACGCCAGTCATTAACTGGAAGATTATCTTCTTTAATAATGACTAGATCGTCCCGTTGTAAGTCTCGCGTTGGAGTTTGCCATTTGTTTCTTTTGTGTAACTCTAAAAGATACTCATCTTTCCAACGGAGACAGAACTGTTGTTGCAAAGCCTTCAAGCGCTGCCAGCGGTTGATGATGGACGTGGCGTTTTCCTTGATCTCTGGCTCTGCGGCGGAAAGTAGAGGACCCCCGACTAGAAAATGACCGGGAGTCAGAGCTAGGAGGTCAGTAGGATCTTCCGACATTGGAGATATGGGTCTTGAACTCAGGCATGCTTCAACTTTGGAAAGGAGCGTGGAAAGCTCTTCGAAGGTGTAGAGGTCGATGTAGACTTATAAAATAGATTTTTGAAACTCTTTACACCTGCCTCCCACAGGCCACCCATATGCGGTGCACTAGGAGGGTTGAAGTGCCAGGACAGTTTCTGGAGGCTGTAAGTGGCCTGGAGTTGAGTCTTAACCGCTTCTACAAAATCGCGCGAGACGACTTTGGCCGCTCCGGCGAAGGTTTTGCCGTTGTCGGAATGCATTTGACTTGGGCACCCTCGTCGTGCCACAAATCTCGCAAATGCCGCTAGAAATTTTTCTGTGGTCAGGCCAGGAGCTAGCTTCTAGGTGGATAGCTTTGGTGCTGAAGCACACAAAGACGCACACGTAGCCTTTTGTAATAAGACAGGCTCGACCTGTGTAATTTTTTACATCGAAGGGGCCTGCAAAATCGACTCCTGTGTGAGTGAACGGCCGAGAGAATGTGACTCTCTCCACAAGCAAGTCACCCATGAGCTGCGTTTGCAATTTCTTTTTTCGGATGACGCAGATTTTGCAGGAATGAATTGTGGATTTGACCAACACCTTGAGCTTTGGAATCCAGTACTGTGATCGTATTAAACGCATCATGAGCTGGTTGCCTCCATGCAAGGATATTAGGTGGGTGAAAGCGGTCAAGAGACGCGAATATGTGTATGGCAGTATGATTGGATGCCGCTCATCGTAGCCGAGTGCTTTGGCCGCTCTTACACGACCACATGCTCGAATAATTCCCTGACCACCTAGAAAGGGGTTCAAATAAGGAGTTTGCTGGAAGTGAGCTGTTTCTTTGTGCTCAAACAAGTGTACTCTGACGAGTATGCTTGTCTCTGGGTCAGGAGAATGAGTCTTTCTTGTGTATAAGAAATCTCGTTGCTATCAATTTCAATAGTTGTCGGGAGCGACAATCGTTTGCAACGCTTGAAGAAGCGATAGATGTATGCTAACACTCGCAGGGCTCGATCGAACTTGGAGAAGCGCTCGAGGAAAGAAAATGAGGGAGCCGTGTTTGCGAGGTTAACCTTAATCGTACGTTGCTCTATTGTCGTATCTGGGAGGGGATCTGAACGAATGGGCCATTGGTTCTGAGGTAGGAGTAACCATTCTGGCCCGTGCCACCACAGCTCATTGTTGACTAACGCTTGTGGTGGGGCACCTCTGCTCGCTAGGTCCGCTGGATTGTACTCGGATCGTACATGGGACCATTTATTGGAGTCGGTGGCCTGAGTAATTTTTGCGACTCTGTTTGCTACAAAGGTAGTCCAGGCGCATGGTGGCTTATGAAGCCAAGCTAGCACAATTGTGGAATCTGTCCAATAGAACCAGTCGCCGCCAGCGGAAGGTAGCTGGGGACTGAGTGCAGCGGATAACTCGGACAGAAGTGCTGCTCCGCACAGCTCTAGTCGTGGCAAGGACACGGTCTTGACCGGAGCGACCCTCGTTTTCGCTGTTAGGAGATGTACTGAGATGCGATCTTGTATCTCAGTGCGCACGTAAATGGCGGCCCCATATGCACGCTGCGAAGCGTCACAAAGCCCATGGTATTGAATAGTCCCCTGTGGGCGGAATTCGACCCATCTAGGGATGCGAATCGCACTGAGGCCCGGATACTCTTGTAGAAATAAATTCCACTTAATGAGAAGACTCTCAGGTAGCGGATCGTCCCAGCCCAGTTCTTGGAGCCAGATCTCCTGCATGAATATTTTTGCCTGAATAATGACTGGACCCAGCCAGCCTGCTGGGTCGAACAGTTTGGCAATCTGTGAAAGGACTTCACGTTTGGAGACGGACTGTTTGGTTGGCTCGGATGGAGCGAAAAAGAACTCATCGGTGTCAGATTTCCATCTTTGCCGAACAGGCCTCCTCGATCTCTAAGAAATCGGCGCGAAGCAAGTGGTCCTTGGGAATCGCTCTTAGCAAGTCCTTTTCATTGGATGTCCATTTTCGCAAGGAGAGCCCGGCAGATTCAAGGGCTTTGCGGAGTTCTGCAATTGCTTGATCTGCCGTTGATTTGGAATGGGCTCCCGCTAGTACATCGTCGACATACATATTGTTTGCGATAATGTGACTTGCTAAGGGATAGAGCGAACGAACGTCATCAGATAACTGATGTAGTACCCGGATTGTAAAATTAAGTGCAAATTAAGTCGGATTGCAGAACGGGCCCTGCATGTAGCACATCGTTCAGACTTTTACCATTCGATGACGGGTGGGAGGCGTTAAATACTACGCGGAGCTTGGTCGTGGTGCTGTCAGGCTTGTGAACAGCATGGTATGGTAGATAAAAGTTATCCGAACCATTGTTTGGAGGGACTTGTCGCATGTGACCTAAGTCCAGATATTCCTGGATCACCGCATCGTACTGCTCCTTAAGTCCAGATATTCCTGGATCACCGCATCGTACTGCTCCTTAAGGGGGGCATTTTTTGCCAGACGATTCTCATTTCGTAGAAATTGAGCTAGTGGATGTGATCGGAATTCTTGAATGGCAGTGTGACCAAGTATCTGCCGTTTTTATCCCTTTTAGTGGTTTTATGGAAATTGCGCTCACAAAACAGGTCGGATTTCTTTTCCAGCTTTACTGGAGTATCCTCCACCTCCCAAAATGTTGTGAGCAGTTTATCCAAGCTCGCATTTGGATTCAGCGAGACTTGAGTCGAAAAGGATGCGACAGATTTGGCACTAGTCTTAGAAACGGGGCCTGTAAGGATCCAGCCGAAAATCGTTTCTTGACCAAGGAGAGTGCCACATTTGTTGGGATAGGAGCCCCCTAACAATATGGATGGGAGGATATCGGCGCCGAGAAGCACGTCTATCTGTGAGCTCCTATAGAAAGAGGGATCGGCCAAGTGTAATTTTGGAAGTTCTTCCAAAGCAGTTTGGGGGATGGTGTAGGAGGGCAAATTGCCTGCCAGCTTTGGAAGAACATAAGCCGAGGTTTCAATATGAACCCTGGGCTTTATCGGAGAGCCAATATTAAAATGGAAAAGTTTTTGAGGTTGAGCCGAAATAGCTTGATTCAAACCGGAGACCTGTGCGTCGACGGGTTGATAAGGAAGTTTAACCCTTTTGAACAATCGCTCTGAAATAAATGTCGCTTCAGACCCAGAGTCGATTAATGCCCGGGCTGTATGTTTTGTGCCCAAATGACACACTTGGATGACAGCCGTGCCGAGGAGAACACCATGTGAGTTTGCGGAAAAGTAGTTTTGAACGGTAGCTTGGGTTGAAGTAGAAGTGGACTGTGTTGGTGAAGGAGGGTTCAAAACTATTGGTGTTGTGGAAGCTGAGGGCACCTGGGGTCTGTCACGGTGAAGTAGCGTATTGTGACGTCCCTTGCACGTGAAACAACTATGTGCGCTGGTGCAGTCTTTCAACTGGTGCAGTCTGGCGAAGCAGTTTAAGCACAACTTTTGTTGCTTAATGACGGAAACTCTCTCGGGTACGGACATTTGTAGAAAACGTGGGCATAGACGCACGGGATGGTATTCCTTCTGACACAATTTGCAGTGCTGTGACTTTGTAGTCACTGTTGCTTCGAAGGTTCTCAGGTGGTTGGACTCTTTTCTTGTGGGTTTGGACTGGGGTGGCGTATGTGCGGTAGGTCGTACATCCTCTATCGCCTCCAAGGTGCGATATCGGTCGATCAGAAATGAATTCATCTCGGACCATTGAGGTATCTCTGCCTTATCGTGGAGCGATTGTTCCCATAACGACAGCGTGAGCTTAGGCAATTTAGAGGAGCACAAGAAAATAAGCAGACAATCCCAATTTTCGGTGCTCACCCTCGACAAGTCGAAAGCCGTTAAACATCCCTGGATTGTGCCCGGAAGCTCTTTAAGGGCGGCTCCAGACTCTTCTGTTGCTGAGGGGAGATTGAAAAGAATTTTCAATTGACTATTGACTAATAGTCGCTTATTCTCAAATCTCTCCTTCACGCTCGCCCACGCTGACTGAAAGCCGTCATTCGTGAGCGGGGACTTGGAGACAATTGCCCTAGCTTCGCCTCTGGTTTTGGAATTAAGATGGAACAATTTTTCCACTGGCGTCAATCTTGGATTGTTAATATAAACAGCTGTAAACAAGTCTCGGAAAGTAGGCCAGCGTAGGTAATCCCCACTGAAAACTTCAGTGTCGCATGGCGGGAGACTGCAACCCCTGGACATGGAGAAGTTGGAGGGGGGTTGCTCAGCTTGTCTATTTAAAGCCGTGGCTCTTTCTATTTTTTCGTTTAGTTGAGCCGCACATCGCTCGTAAACGGAGTACGTTAGTAATCATATTTAGCTTGCATAGCCACCAGGTCATTGCTAGTGCAAGCGCCTTGGTTGAGAGCTTTGGAACATAACTCGTACTCGCGTTCTACCTTTTCCCATAAAGTCTTAATCTGATCTCTTCGGACTTGGAGAGTGAACAGTGACACGTCACTGTCCGCTGCGTCATTGATCTTCACTTCAAACTGGCCTAGTCGGTCAGTTATAGAAACGAAGTCGTTCAGTGCCATTTCGCTTGACTTCTGCATTTTTTGCGTAGTCGAACGGGTAATTTTTGGGGTAATATCTCTTGTTGGAATCGGACTCACAGTCTTGCGGACGGTTGTGCTGGTACTCTCGACCTTGAGTTTCCCGAAAACTGCTCTAGGTGAGGTTAAAGGTCGCTTTGACTCCTTAACGGACGGTGCTGTGAGTCGTTTGTGGCTGTTCTGATCACCACCGATTGGCATACTAGGCTCTTCACAGAGCCAAAAATTGTAATAACCAGGTGATATGTGATCAAATACCAATAATTTGAATCAGCCGAGCGAAAACGGAATAAGAAATGGCACAGGAACGATGGAATCGAGATATCAGAATAAAATGGAATAACCGGAATGGTGTGCACTATTGAGTCCAACGAAATCGGAAAATTTTGTTAAATTAATTATTTTACTAATAATTTACTAAATTGATTCTAATTTAGTTTCTTTTACTTGAGAAAAAATCTAATTATTTCTTTATTGAAACACCAGAGAAAAGGATTTATTCTCTTTTGACAAGGCGGCCGTGTAGTGGAAACGGATCGCGCAAAAAAATTGATGCTTATCGCTTATTGATTGTTGAGCTCAAGAAGAAGCACGTTTATTCTAAACGCAGCTCAATGCAAAGGTTTTTTTGTCATAGAATTATTTGTATAAATTGTTATTTTACGAAAAATCGCACGGATATTCGATTTGTTACGCAACTTGGAAACGTCTTAACTTATAATTATGTTTTATAAATTTTTATAAGAATAAGAAAAAGTAATGCATATGTTTTTATTTTATTAAGTAAACGCAGCCCAATGGCAAAGTGGAAACAAAAATATAAAAGTTTCTCAGAATCAGTTTATCGAAAACCGATCTTGATACTTTACAACCCTGATGTTTGTTTACCTTTTGCACTTGCCAATTAATTGGTAAAAATAAATATATAAATTAATCTTGAAGCTGCTGTAGAGGAAAAATAGCAAACGATACACTTATAATAGGATGTGCGTGTGTGTGTATACATGCAGGTGAATTTGCACAGTGTGGTTTTAATTAACTAAATACCAATCAGAATTGTGTGTTTTTTATTATATTAAGGTATGTGATTATTTGGTGAAGTCTATAATGGACAGCGTGGTATTAGCCTTCTTGTTGGGTGCTGTGTGTTGCACCAAAATTTGCGTCGGAGTCACCTGCCGTCGGTTCACCAAAAACATGGTATCGGCCAAGGAGATTAAGAAGGTGATCGCCGAGATAGGAGCGGCCGAGGGCGGCCTTAACTTAAAAGGGAGCAGTTAACAGAGGCCAACGACACCAGCTCCAGATGCTGATATAGCACTGGGCCGGATGTTCTTACGAGCTAACAGGGGTCAGCAAAATGCAATATAACACCAGATCCAGATGCTGACATAGCTCTGGGCCGGATGTTCTTGCACGACGGCAGCGCACGAGGCGCAAGCTAAGCATTCTAGCGGCCGTTGTGAAAGCGCACAATAGCTTAGGTATTTTTGATCAATCTTTTGTAAATTTAGTTTTTAATTCGACTTTCACTGAGGCACATCGGCCCAGCGACTTCGTGTATAATTTAACTCACTCACTACGGCGTGTCGGCCTAGTGTTTTATAAATCATTATCAAAATAAAGTTCTATCAAAATAATGCGCGAAGACTTATTATTTAAATCCTAATTTATACATGCAGGTGAATTTACACAGTGTGGTTTTAATTAACGAAATACCAATCAGAATTGTGTGTTTTTTTTTATATTTAGGTATGTGATTATTTGGTGAAGTCTATAATGGAGAAGCGCATACACTTGTTGTTCAACGGAGCGAAAGCCTATGTGTGCAGATATGTCTTGATGTACTTGCGTACATCAATATGGCGATCGGTTAAATTTTGGATATGCACTTGTACATATATGTTTATACATATGTACAGACACCAATATGGCGACCTTATCGGAGTCACTTTCTGTTTTATTTTCTTTTAATATTTGTCACCTTTTAGATGCCTTAATGGCCACGAACAATATTTTATCTGCGGGTTTTTTTTTTAATTTTTTAAATACAATTGCCCTTCGCTTTAACCACGGACAATGTGAAGCGAAAAAATATGTTCAGACACACAAATATGAATTAATCGTACTGGAGTTGCCGGAAATTTGGCAATGGACGAGTTGAGGTAGGTTCACTGCTACTTATCTTGTTTGAATTTGTGGCTGTTCCTGGAACCTTTTATTGCAGATCCACCAATGCTTGCTGGGGCGAACTGGATATGCCAAATGTTGTAGAAGTATCCGGCTCGAAGGACCATATGTTGTAGTAGGGCGTCCGCAGGGCTTCCAGATGAACTTTGCTAAATGAAGTATCGTTGGAGGAGCGTTTCTGCTCTGCACAAATTTTGCTTAAGGTTTGAAAAAAAACACGTTTGTTCACTTGCAGGTTATTTTTTCTTCTGTCTATATTTTCAGAGTGCATTACAATGTATTAGTGTAAGTGAGGTGAAATTTCAGTACATGTTCCATGTACTGGTTCCGGAGCTACATGGCGGTTGGATGGCGACTGCCGGATACACTTCTTGTGTGAACAATTATTTTTAATTTTACTTAAGAACACTTTTTCCTACTTACACCCTTCTTGTTAGATGAAGGCTCTAATAGCGTCACTGACAAAATTAGCTGTGAAAAGGGGCACAGCTGGCCGGACTGGCAAATAAAACACCTCCATCGGTCGGTGATGCTATTTGAAATTTGTGTTCTCTATCTAGGCTTTTAGCATTTAATTTTTCTAATTGTATTTATAATGTGTTGAATAATTGGAAGACACTCGTTTTGTCGACCACATATAAATAAATAAATAAATATCTGCCTGATTGTCTCTGCCGGTGTGTCTGTCTGCGAGTCTGTAGGTATTCCTGTCTATCTGTTTGCCTGACTATCTGTGTATCTCTCTCCCTTCCTGTGTGTCTGTTTGTCTGCGGGTCTGTAGGTTTGTGTGACCGTCCGCCTATCTTCCTATCTGTCTGTCTTCCTGCCGGTCAGTCTGTCTGCCTTTCTGTCTGTCTATCTGTGTGCCTGTCTCTCTGTCTGCCTGTCTCTCTGTCTGCATGTTTGTCTGTCTGTGTATCAGCCTTATCTCTCTCTCTCTCTTCCTGTGTGTCTCTATGTCTGCGAGTCTGTGGGTCTGCGTGTCTGTCTGTCTGTTTTTTTATCTGTCCGCCGGTCGGTCTGCCTGTCTGTTTGTCTCTCTCTCTCTCTCTCTCTCTCTCTGCCCGGGCGTCTGACTGTCTGCGAGTCTATTGGTCTGCCTAACTGTCTGTCTATCTGTGTGCCTGTCTGTCTGTCTGCCTGTCTCTCTGTCTGCATGTCTGTCTGTATATCAGCCTAACTTTTTTTGCCGGTGTGTCTGTCTGCGGGGCTTTAGATATTCCTGACAACTGTCCGCCTGCCTGTCTGGGTATTTTTCTCTCTCTCTTTCTGTGTTTCTGTATGTCTGCGAGTCTGTGGGTCTGCGTGTCTGTCTGCCTGTTTTCCTATCTGTCTGTCTGTCCGCCAGTCGGTCTGCCTGTCTGTCTGTCTCTTTCTATCTGCCCGTGCGTCTGACTGTCTGCGAGTCTATTGTTCAGCCATTCTGGCAGTCTATCTGTGTGCCTGTCTGCCTGTTTCTCTGTGTGCATGTCTGGCTGTCTGTATATCAGCCTGTCTGTCTCTGCCGGTGTGTCTATCTGCGAGGCCGTATGTATACCTGCCAATCTGTCTGCCTGACTGTCTGTCTATCTCTTTCTCTTCCTGTGTGTTTGCATGTCTGTGAGTCTGTGGTTCTCTTTATCCGTCTGCCTAAGCTGTAGGTATTCCTGTCTGTATAGGTCTATAGGTCTCTCTCCCTTTCTCTCTCTCTCTCTGTCCCTCTCTCTGTCAGACTTTCATTCTATCTCTCTGTCGGTCTGTCTGAATGTCTGTCTGCCTGTCTGCCTCTCTCTCTCTCTCTGCCTGTGAGTCTGACTGTCTGCGAGTCTATTGGTCTGCCTTTTTGTCTGTCTATTTGTGCGCCTGTCTGTCTGTCTGCCCGTCTGTCTGTCTCTCTGTTTACATATCTGTCTGTCTGCTGTCTGTCTGATAGGCAGTCCGACAGACAGACAGAGACACTGACAGGAATACCTACAGCCCCGCAGACAGACACACCGGCATAGACAGACAGGCACAAATACAGGGAGATAGGCATACAGATAGTCAGACTGAAAAAGAGACAGACAGACAGGCATACAGACAGACATTCAGACTTACAGACAGACAGACAAATATGTAGACAGAGAGACAGGCTGACGGGCAGATATACAGAAAGTCACATATAGACAGACAGAAAGGCAGACAGAGAGACCGTTAGACAGATAGGGAGATAGGCAGACGGACACACAGACCCACAGCCTCGCAGACAGACACACCGGCAGACACAGAGAGGCAGACAGACAGATATGTAAACAGAGAGTCAGACAGACAGACAGACGGGCACACAGATAGACAGACAGAAAGACAGACCAATAGACTCGCAAACAGTCAGACGCACAGGCAGAGAGAGAGAGAGAGAGGTAGACAGGCAGACAGACAGGCAGACCGACCGGCAGACAGACAGACAGATAGGAAAACAGGCAGACAGAAACGCAGACCCACAGTCTCGCAGACATTCAGAAAGAGAGAGAGATACACAGACAGTCAGGCAGACAGACTGGAATACCTACAGCCTCGCAGACAGACACACCGGCAAAGACAGACAGGGAGAAATACAGACAGAAAGAGAGACGGGCAGACGGGCAGACAGATAGACAGGCAAACAGATAGACAGACAGAAAGGCAGACAAATAGACAGAAATGCAGGAAAATTGACTTGCAGACAGTCAGACCCACCGACTCGCCGACATACACCCACGGGAAGAGAAAGAGAGAGATACACAGACATGCAAGAAAACCTACAGCCTTGCAGACCGACACACCGGCAGAGACAGACAGGCAGACATACAGGCAGATATTAACACAGATTGTCAGACTGAAAAGGAGACAGACAGACAGACAGGCAAACAGACAGACATTCAGAGAGATACACATAGAAAGAGAGAGAGAGTAAGATAGGGATAGAGAGAGAGAGAGAGAAAAAGAGACCTATTGACTTGCAGACAGATAAGTAAAACAACATATTCGCAAACAGACACAGAGAGGCTGACGGGATGATAGGCCGTCAAACAGACAGAGAGACAGACATGCGTAGAAAGAGACAGATAGGAAGACAGCCTTACAGACCTGCAGACTGACGGAAAATTATTAAAACAAAGAGACAGACGGGCAGAGAGAGAGACAGACATTCAGACAAAAATGTAGATAGACCGGCAGACAAATAGGTAGATATGCAGACAGACACACAGACCCACAGGCTCACAGAAATACAGACACACAGGAAGAGAGAGACACATAAAGAGAGAGAGATACATAAAGAGAGAGACAGACAGATTGTAAGAGAGAGAGAGAGAGAGAGAGACAGACAGACAGACAGATAGGTAGATATGCAGAGAGACACGCTGACCCACAGACTCGCAAACATACAGACACACAGGAAGAGAGAAAGACACACACAGACAGTCAGGCAGACATATAGACAGGAATACCTACAGCCTCGCAGACAGACACACCGGTAGAGACAGACAGGCAGATATGCGGACAGACATGTAGACAGAGAGACAGACAGGCAGATATACAGACAGACAGCCTCAAAGACAGACACACAGGCAGAGAAAGACCGGCTGATATACAGACAAACAGACTTGCAAACAGAGGGATAGACAGACAGGCATACAGATAAACACACCGAAAGGCAGACAGACAGACCGGCAGACAGATAGACAGATAGGATGATAGACAGACTGATACACAGAACCACAGAATAACAGACATACAGACATTCAGAAGGAGAGATAAGATTCACTGACCGTCAGGTAGTCAGATAGGCAGGAAGACCTACAGCCTCGTAAACAGACACACGGGCAGAGACAGACAGGCAGATAAACAGACACACGGATATGCAGACAGAGAGACAGGCAAACGGGCAGACAGGCACTCAGATAGACAGATGGGAAGGCAGACAAATAGACAGAAAGGCAGACAAATTGACTCGCAGACACTCAGATGAACGGGTAGAGAGAGAGACAGATAGACAGACAGACAGGAAAACAGGCAGAACCACCGACTCGCCGACATACACACACGGGATGAGAAAGAGAGAGACGGCACAAACAGGAAAGAAAACCTACAGCCTTGTTGACCGACGCACCGGCAGAGACAGACAGGCAGATATACAGACAGGCGGATATGCAGACAGAGAGGCAGGCAAACGGGCAGACAGGGAGACAGGCACTCAGATAGACAGACGGGAACGGCAGACAAATAGACAGAAAGGCAGACAAATTGACTCGCAGACACTCAGATGTACGGGCAGAGAGAGAGACAGATAGACAGACAGACCGGCAGTCCGGCAGGTAGACAGACAGATAGGAAAACAGGCAGACAGACACGCAGATCCACAGACTTGCAGACATATGGACACACAGGAAGAGAGAAAGAGATATACAGACAGGCAGGTAGACAGATAGACATGAATACCTACAGAGATGCAGACAGTGAGACAGGCAGACAGGCAGACGGGCAGACAGACAGGCGGACATTCAGATAGAGAGACAGACAGACAGGCATTCAGATAGACAGACAGAAAGTCAGACAATTGTACAGAAAGAAAGACAAATTGACTCGCAGACAGTTAGACGTGCTGGCAGAGACAGTGACTGATAGGCAGACAGACAGGCAGACTGACCGGCAGACAGATAGGAAAACAAGCAGACCGACACGCAGATCCACAGACTTGCAGACATTTAGACACACAGCAAGAGAGATACACAGACAGGCAGGTAAACAGATAGGCAGGAATACCTACAGCCTCTTAGACAGACACACCGGCTGAGGAAGACAGGCAGATAAGAAGACAGACAGACATACAGACAGTGAGACAGGCAGACGGGCGGACATACAGACAGGCACACAGATAGACAGACAGAAAGCAGACAAATAGACAGTCTGGCAGATAAATTGACTCGTCGACAGTCAGACGTACGGGCAGAGACAGAGGCAGATAGGCAGACAGACGGGCAGACAGACAGGCAGACAGACCGACTCACAGACATACATACACAGGAGGAGAGAGAGAGATACACAAACAGGCAGAAATACCTACAGCCCCGCAGACAGACACACCGGCAAAGACAGACAGGCAGATATACAGACAGATAGGCAAACAGATTGTCAGACTGAAGAAAAACAGACAGACAGGCAGCCATACAGTCAGACAGAAACCCATAGGAAGAGAAAGAGAAAGAGGGAAAGAGAGAAAGAGAGAGATGGAATGAGAGATAGAGGGAGAGTAAGATAGAGAGAAGAAGAGAGATAAAGAGAGACTTAGATAGAGAGTATAATAGAGAGAGAGAGAGAGAGAGAGAGAGAGAGAGAGAGAGAGAGAGAGAGAGAGAGAGAGAGAGAGATAGAGAGAGCTAGAGAGAGAGAGATAGAGAGAGAGGGAGTAAGATAAAGAGAGAGAAAGACAGACAGAGAGAGAGACCTATTGAATCGCAGACAGATAAGTAGAACATCATATTCGCAGACAGACACAGAGAGGTTGAGAGGATGATAGGCAGTCAAACAGACAGAGAGACAGACATGCGTAGAAATAGACAAACAGGAAGACAGCCTTACAGACCCGTAGACTGACGGAAAACAGGAGGAAAACAGACAGACAGACGGGTAAAAAGAGGGAGAGACAGACAGGCAGACAGAGGGCAGGAAATCAGGCAGACAGACCGGGAGACAGACAGACAGATTGGTATATATGCAGACAGACACGCAGACACCCAGGAAGAGAGAGTGACACACAGACAGTCAGGCAGATAGATAGGCATGAATACCTGCAGCCTCGCAGGCTGCTACACCAGTTGAGACAAACAGACAGACATGCAGACAGGCAGAGAGGGCAGGGACATAGACAGATAGGCAGACAGACAGGCAGACCGAACGGCAGACACATAGGAAAACAGGCAGACAGACACGCAGATTCACAGACGTGCAGACATACAGACACAGGAAGAGAGAGAGAGAGATACACAGACAGGCAGGTAGACAGATAGGCAGGAATACCTACAGCCTCGCAGGCAGACACACCGGTAGAGACAGACAGACAAATATACCAGACAGACAGACTTGCAGATAGAGAGACAGGCAGACAGACAGACAGGCACACAGAAAGACAGACAACAAGCCAGACCAATAGGCTCGCACGGGCATAGAGAGACAGACAGGCACACGGACAGACAGGCAGACCGACCGGCAGACAGACAGACATATAGGAAAACAGGCAGACAGACACTCAGATCCACTGACTCGCAGACATACAGACACACTGGAAGAGAGAAAGAGAGATGCACAGACAGACAGGTAGACAGCTAGGCAGGAATACCTACAGCCTCGCAGACAGACACAACGGCAGAGACAGACAGGCAGATATACAGACAGACAGACAAGCAGATAGACAGGCAGACCCCTGAAGAGAGAGAGAGCGAGAGAGAGAGAGAGAGAGAGAAATAGACTTGCAGACAGATCAAAAGAACAACATATTCGCTGACAGACAGAAAGTGCGGCTGATAGGATGATAGTCAGTCAGATAGGCAGACAGAGAGACATACTGGAATACTTACAGCCTGGCAGACAGATACAGCTGCAGAGACAGACAGGCAGATAGGCATACAGATTGTCAGACTGAAAAAGAGACGGACAGACAGGCATACAGACAATAATTCAGACGGATAACTTAGAGAGACAGGGAGTGAGAAAGAAATAGAAAAAGAGAGAGAGAGAGAGAGAGAGACAGAGAGAGAAAGGTAGAAAGAGAGAGAGAGAGTAAGAGAGAGACAGATAGACAGATAGAGAGAGACCTATTGACTTGCAGACAGATAAGTAGAACAACATATTCGCAGACAGACTGAGAGGCTGACAGGATGATAGGCAGTCAAACAAACAGAGAGACAGACATGCGAAGAAATAGACAGACAGGAACAGACAGCCTTACAGACAGGCAGACTGACGGAAAAAAAGAGAGACGGGCTGAGAGGGAAACAGACAGGCAGACAGCCATGCGGACAAACAGACAGATAGGTAGATAGGCAGATAGGCAGATAGGCAGATAGGCAGACAGACACTCAGACCCACAGACTCGCAGACATACAGACACACAGGAAGAGAGAGAGAGACATATAAAGAGAGGGAGAGAGAGAGACAGAAGAACAGGCAGACAGACATGCAGACAGACAGGCAGACTGACCGACTCGCAGACATACACACACAGGAAGAGAGAGAGAGATACGCAGACAGGCAGGCATACCTACTGCCTCTCAGATAGACACACCTGTAGAGACAGACAGGCAGACATACAGACAGATAGGCATACACATTGTCAGACTGAAAAAGAGACAGACAGAGAGGCATACAGACAGACATTCAGACAGATTACTAAGGGAGACAGGGAAAGAAGAGAGAGAGAGAGAAGAGTGAGAGAGGGAGAGAGAAAGAGGAAGAAAGAGAGAAAGAGAGAGAGAGACAGAGAGAGAGAGAGAGAGAGAG